>CM054181.1:103974359-104079359 GCA_028829895.1 Sinotaia quadrata | reverse complement strand
TGACGTAAAGTTGTTTGAACATATTCGGAACCATAGCAAAAATGCCATCCATGAACATTGTTCCTGAATAGGCAAACATTTTAACGCTTTGACTGGAATCAAAACTAAAATTCTGTTGCTACAGTATGGTCCATTATCGTAGAGTAGAAACTCTTCAGGATTTGGTCCTACTGTCTGAGTGAACTCGTTCCCTAGAGCTTGAAGTAGACGCGGTACATGTGGAGTAGGCCGTTGGTTACGCAGAGTACGCTTACTGGTGTCAGCAGAAGGTATAAGTGCACGAACATCATCATCATCACATTGGCTAACACCATGAGCATGGATCTGAGCTGGTTTGTCATGAGTACTTGCAGCATGGTCTTTCATTGCATTGAGCACTATGGCAAGACGAAATTGAGTTTCATTTGAAGTATGATTGTAAGATTGGTCTGCCTCGGGATTTTCTTTTTCAAGGTTTGTCGTCAAACTGCCTTGACAATGACACTTGATCTTTGTACACTTTTCCACCACAGCTTGTTTTTTGTGAACTGCATGCTTGGTATAAATAAATCCATTGAAGCTCAGTTTTGAACCGCGCTTATTACTGTCAACAATATCCTTGGCTAAAATGTTTCTTTTACAAAACTCACATGTATAGAATTGATGTTCCACAGTGGTACAGTCGTGCTCCCACAGTCCAATCGAACTGCACCGTTTTCTTCCTCTACTTATCAAGTCATTGTCCCCCCAAAGATGGTCACTCACCTGAACTGCTCATATGAGTCGGGGTCTGGGAGTTGTGGAACAATGTACGTCAGACTATAAAAAAAATGAATCTAGGATACAACGCTGTTAGTCTGCAACGGCTATTGTAATTGACCGCACTGATGCTTTGTCTGAATAGTGTTATCACTAAACTAGTACCACAATGCAATGCGCCTTGCTTTCCTTCTATATAAAATTATTTTTTAGCGTAGTTCTTTGGCGTTTCTTTGAATTACACTTGTAGTATTGGGTTACATGTAGCTATAGTTTAAATCTTATTTACTATGTCAGTTGTAACATTTTATCACATGTAGCTATAGTTTAAATATTATTTACTATGTGAGTTGTAACATTGTATCACATGTAGCTATAGTTTAAATCTTATTTACTATGTGAGTTGTGTCGGAGAGATAAGAGGCAGATTCTTTTAAATTACAATCACAAACACACACTTACAAAGAAAATGAAAATATTTTTTACTCCGAGCGAGAATCACACCACGATCCTCTTGGAAGACAGGTTAATAATCTCTGCGCAATCGCTTACTTCCATTTACTGTTATTCAATCTATAATATACGTGTCTATGGACTTCAAGCATAACAACATAACTAAATATGACTAAATCATATAATTAAATGTGTGAATTATAATATAAATTATAATATGTATACGACATACAAATCTCTCTCTCTCTCTCTCTCTCTCTCACATACACACACACACACACACATACACACACACACACACGCACACACATTTAACACCGAGCGAGAATCGAACCACGATCCTAATGAGCCGTCGCTTACTTCCATTTACTGTTATTCAGCCAATAATGAACACAAGTAGGAACACAAACACGAGTACATACACGTATTCTTTAGTTGAGCTTTTCACCCTGAACGGGATTTGAGTCACGCACATCTTGAGCGAGCAGTTAATTTTCCCTTTGTCTGGTGATCCAGTGTGTTACTGACTGAAAGTGTTATGTCTGCAATGGCATGCGTGTATCCCTTTGTCTGGTGATCCAGTGTGTTACTGACTGAAAGTGTTATGTCTGCAATGGTATGAGTGTATCCCTTTGTCTGGTGATCCAGTGTGTTACTGACTGAAAGTGTTATGTCTGCAATGGCATGAGTGTATCCCTGTCTGGTGATCCAGTGTGTTACTGACTGAAGTGTTATGTCTGCAATGGCATGAGTGTATCCCTGTCTGGTGATCCAGTGTGTTACTGACTGAAAGTGTTATGTCTGCAATGGCATGAGTGTATCCCTGTCTGGTGATCCAGAGTGTTACTGACTGAAAGTGTTATGTCTGCAATAGCATGAGTGTATTCATCGCCTGTCTGGTGATCAATTGTGCCGCTGACTGAATGCATGCAGCGTGTAACAAAATATCGACTGTTATATATTTCTTTTATAACATGACAAGAGTTGTACAGATCACAAGGAATGCATATATTTCAAATATTTCAGGTTTTATATGTCGAAATCGCAAACTTTATATGGGCTGTACGTTAAGAGTTACAGGTTAAAATAATAATAGAAAAGAGCATTTTATATATAATGGTGAATGAAGAGAAGATGGTAAGATAACGACATCACGTCTAGTGAGGACGCGAAATACAGACAACACAGAGCACCTCGCTCGTCAGCGAAGCGAAACCAATTGCAACTAACTCTTTGCTTGTTCCCTGCAAAAAATTGATCTAACAGTTTTCCAATTTAAAGTTAAACATCAGGACTGCAAAGCGTTCAATAAGTAAGAAACGCAACATTAAACAGGGTAGACAATCATTAACTCGTGTCTTTGTGAGCAAGTGCAAATATTAGCTGGGAGGGTGGGGGGAGTTATTATTTCACTTAAATAGTTTTTTAGCTGACATAACGGATGATTGTTCATGTGCTCCCGATTCCAGTGGTCTTTCATTCTTTTGCTATTTGTGTATGTCTGTGTGTCTGTGTGTATGTATGTGCCTGCGTGTATGTATGTGTGTCTGAGGGTATGTATGTCTGTGTGTCTGTGTATATGTCTATGCGTGTCTGTTTTTGTATATATATATATATTTATGTATCTGCGTGCTTAATCAATTGATTTTACATTGATAATATTAAGTAGCTTTATAGTTAATGTAAAAGTATGAGCTTTCAATTACTAACCAAGACAATCCGAGTACCCACTACCCTTAAGAAGATAGAACGGAAAACATGGACAGTAAACAGCAATAAAGTGCAAAGGCTTAATGTATTTCTAAATCTAAAGTCCACCGATGGTAAGTATAATTAAACGACTCACACCAAAGGATAAAAAAAATATTAAAGATGTAACTATCCCTCAGAACCCCCCGAATTTCTTCTTTTTATATAACTACTACCACCACTTCTACCTTCTCCAAAACCACCGATTGCAGCGCCGCCATTCCTTAAGCGCCGCTGAAGCGTTGCTGTCCTCACAGGGAAGTGCGTGCTGACATTCCAGGCATTCAAAGTATACCCGGATGGACCTTCCTGACAATGAACAAGGACCGCTACACAGCTGAGTTAATTTAGACGACATCGGAAGCAGAAAGAAAAATTTCAATTAATTTTCTTTTCTTTCTTCCATTTTTAATTTTGAGCCTTTATACATTTTGTTTGAGCGTTTGAGCTTCGAGTTTATATTGTGAAATATAATATTTCGATTTAAATAATTAACACGTGTAACAGAATGTGCAAAGAACCCAAAGTTTAAGTGCTACTAGTTAGTGGTTTGGATATAGTGGCCAACTTGATTTTTAAGTACCATGGATAACTAAGAAACAATGCACAGTGGAGGGATTGATACATGGGATGGAGGGGGATGTGTATGTTTATATGTATGTATGTGCTTGTATGTACGTTTTATAGAATTGCTGTAACGAAGACATTGAAAAGTTAAGATTTCTTGTTTTTCATTTTGCCCTTAGGCAAGCTAATCGTCAGTATGGACAAAGACGTCTTACTCCACCCATTGATTCTATTTAAAATTCGTTATGTTTTTTGAAACAACTTCATTTTGAAGGAAAGAAAGTAATGTCTTGGAAAATTAAAATGACACTGGTGGGGTTGCGGGTGGTAGGGAGGAGAAAATGAAAGGGTGAAGTGGTCTCCATTGTGTCACGTCTGGAAATTGGTGGGAACTGAGACACCTGGGCTCCTTGCTCAAAAGATCATTCAAAACTTGAAAAATGAGTTTTCTGACATGATGTTGAGTTCTATTTGGACAAACTGGCTTGAACACAACTAGCCGAGCGCATAAGGTATATCGAACTCCGTTATCGTGTACAACTTTATGTCATATTGCAAGACAAAAAGAATTGCAAAGCTAGACTTACGGGGTACATTGAACTACCTTTACAGTATATCATATTCCACCTCCTAAAAGAAAGAGATTCCTTCCAGTAATAATTAGATACAAAGTCACTACTCGCGGAAACTAGGGAGAGCGAGTTAAACCGGTAAGGATAAATGTGATACTTGTAATGAAGAAAAGCTTATGCCGGAAAAAAACAACGATGACTTCTTCCAATAACGTATTCATGACAACTTATCTATCTATCTATCTATCTATCTATCTATCTATCTATCTATCTATCTATCTATCTATCTATCTATCTATCTATCTATCTATCTATCTATCTATCTATCTATCTATCTATCTATCTATCTATCTATCTATCTATCTATCTATCTATCTATCTATCTATCTATCTATCTATCTATCTATCTATCTATCTATCTATCTATCTATCTATCTATCTATCTATCTATCTATCTATCTGTCTGTCTGTCTTTACGTATACGGACAGACGGATAGAAAGCCATTATAGATAGATTAGAATATATATATATATAGAGAGAGAGAGAGAGAGAGACAGACAGACATACAGATAAACATGAGAGAGAGAGAGAGAGAGAGAGAGAGAGATGGAGAGAGAGAGAAATGGAGAGAGAGATGGAAAGAGAGATGGAGAGGGAGAGAGAGAGATGGAGAGAGATGGATGGAGAGATAGAGAGATGGAGAGAGAGAGATAGAGATGGAGAGAGAGAAAGAGGAGTGACTGAAATTTAAACAGACAGAGAATTTTATTTAATTTCAAAGTGTCAGTGGGGAAACAAATTACCGGTACTCGAAAAACAATTTCGTTTTGTTTCTATCTTGTAGTTTTCTCTTCTAATGCGATTTGTGTTTCGCGATATTTGCTCTGTTTGCACATTTCCTGTCATCGCTGCTGTCATCGTGATTGCTTGGGATTACGGTTTCATAACAAATTCAGGAAATGTAGAGATCGAGAGTCTTTTAAATGACGGAATGTAGTAAGAGAATATTCATATTTACAAAGATGGAAGGCTAGAGATTGTGCGTGTATGTATTTGTGAAGTGTGTAAATTATATATCTATATCGGTGCGTGTATTTTTGTGTGTGTGAGAGAGACAGATAGATAGATAGATAGATAGGCATACAGATAGATATATAGATAGATAGAAATACAGATAGATACATAGATAGATAGATAGATAGAAATACAGATAGATAAATAGGGAGAGAGAGAGAGAGAGAGAGAGAGAGAGAGAGAGAGAGAGAGAGAGAGAGAGAGAGAGAGAGAGAGAGAGAGAGAGAGAGAGAAAGAGAGAGTGGAAGATGGGCTGAGCGTATAAAGATAGAAGCAAAAAAAAAAAAAACCCGTTAATTTCAGCTGCTAAACTTAAGTAGCTTTGAAAGCTGATTATGCCTGAATAAACAACAAACTGCAGAAACTTCAAAAAAGCACCTGACGAGTTTTCACCGGTCGTCGACATAAAAAGGGAGTGTAACTTTCGCTGTCTTTAGTGGGCGTTGGGGTAGAGGTGATAGGTTTATCAAGTGAGATTACATCTCGCAGTTAATTAAATCATAAAGTCTCCGCATCCAGAGATGTGACGCAAGCGATGAAGGAATTCACACTGTCGTGGTCGATAGATACTTGTCTCACCCCAAATACCAATTCCGATACTTTTCCCGCTACGACATCCACAACTACATCAACTGTTACTACAAATGGTGTAACTGTAAAAGATTCCTGTACAAAGCAACCTCAAGCAACAGCCATAAAAATATCACCTATACTATAACCACTTCTCTTGCTACAACAGCCATAAAAATATCACCTATACTATAATCACTTCTCTTGCTACAACAGCCATGGCAAGATGTCAGACTGGCATTACAACTGTTTATTTTTATATAGTTCAATTTTAGTTTTAAATATTTCTTTTATGGATTCATGTCTAACAGTGCAGATTATATTGTCATCCCCTCTGTTCCCCCACCTTCTGTTTTATTACCGCTTATACACACATGCACGCACACACACAGACACACATACGCATTTGAACAAATCAGTTCCAGTGACTACCGCTTTTATTCACCCACGTACTCCCACACCACCTTGCCAACAAAGAGTGTTAGGTCCCCGCCCTTAGGTAGATACGTCAGAAGACAAACAAGTACAGAAAGAATCGCGGAACCACTCGTTGCCATGGCAACGATGAGAAAGACTACCTGTCAACCTGAAGAATATAAGCTAATTCAGGTTGATGGTTTTTGATTCGCGACAGAACAAGATCTTGCTAGGCAGAACAAAGCCCAGAATGTAGCGCTCTGCAGCACAGTGGCAATATAATATCGCTATTCTTAGCAAAATCCCTTATACCGTTACTGGTTTTTCTTAAAGTGTGCTGATCGTAATTTTGAAAGATAGCATATGGCATAGATTTATGTACTGTATTCTCCTTGTAGCATTGTACACTTAACTTAGTCAACCAGTTGTATCGCAGTTATATGTATTTAAATGCATATACACAAACATGCATAAATACATGCATGCATTCATACATATATAACGAAAGATGCATACACACACACACACACACACACACACACACACACACACACACACACACACACACACACAGAGATAAATGTAGATATGCATGCATTCATACACACATGCGTAATATATTCAATCATATATAACTACACATTACATAACTACATACTACATATATGTAACATACTACACATATACGTACATATATACAAGCATGACATCAAGCATCATACATACATTCACATATACATATTAACACGTATGTATACGTACATTCATACAATCATATATATACGCAAACTGGCATGCATACATTCATGAATACATCAAACTAAAATGCACCATCCATTGATATTTACACTTATACATTTTATACGTACATTCTTACATTCTTACATTTTTACATACACACATAGTGACATGCATGCATTTATATACATTCCTACATGTATACACCCTTGCATAAATTTCATACATACATAGTGACATGCTGAAATGTGTATATTTATTCCTAAAAGTATTCATTGTGTAATAGACAACTTGTTTTTAGTTTTTCCAAAGTGGATTTTTCGTGTTTTAAAAACATGTTGCTTCATCACATTAAAAAATATGATCAACATAACCATAATCACCAGTACCACTACCACCACCACCACCATCATCACCACCACCATCACCACCACCACCACCATCATCATCATCACCACCACCATCACCACCACCACCACCACCACCATCATCACCACCACCATCATCATCACCATCATCATCGTTGTTGTCGTCGTCGTCACAACCACCACAATTGAATTGCAGTGACTGCAATCAGGAAGGTAATGTAGTCAAATTGGTTCATAATAGTTTTATGATTTACTTTTGAACTTATGCCAATACCCCCCCCCCCCCAAACACACACACACACACACACACAATAAACAAAATAAATAAAAATCTTTCCAATTAGTGCTTTTTTATTTCTAATTTTAAAAAAAAAGTCACTCAGCTCTGCACATGCCGGAGGAAGTTCCAGAAAACAGGTTGTAACCACCTATTTCTGTCCCCAGCAGTTCCAGCGACTGTAGGGGATTGATTAATACGGTCGACGGAGCCGGGTATAACTGCACACGATCGAATGCCATTTGACAACGGGAGGACAATGAAATCTGCTAATTTTCACCGTTCATGTGGGTGGGGCAGGGTGAAGATGCAGTTCGAGGTCGCGTGACATTATCGAGAAAACTCAGACAAACGGTAGGGTAGAAAAGTTCTGTTTTGACTGTCAGAGCGCGTGCAAGGATTGGCCGAGCAATCGTGCGTGTAGTTATGCGTGTGTGCACTTCCTCACCTTCCCGCTACCCCGGGTGCTCGTGCCGTTGTGTTGTTGTGCGCGCGCGTGTTTAGAGGTAGAATAAAAAGATCAAGTAATGATAATTATTTGTATTTGTGCTTAAGTGATGACAGTTGAAAATAATACTGTATTTTTTATATTGTGTAAGAAAATGATAAAATTGAGCTAACAACCAATTGTTTAAATCACCTGTGACTTATTTCTACCTGCTTAATGTTCATTTTGACTACCGCCTACCTGCTAATGTTCATTTTGACCATTTTGAAGAGTTTATATTCATTTTGATACTGTGGTAGAGCAAATTTGCCTATCCCTATTTCTAGATTTAATTGTTATATAAACTGTCAAATTGTCAAAGTGACTCGGCCTAGGGAACTCCTTACGATGGTTTTGTTTGTAAGTGTCAAAGTTGAAGTAAACAACTCAGTTGAAGAATAGGTTAGAAATTGCTGATGCAATACAAACCAGTTCCAAATGGATGAGTAATTTTTCTGACTAATAATCTCATACTTGTTCATAACAAAATCATCCAATGGGGATAAACCGGAAGTTTCTTTGTTGAAGAAGTACTCTATTCTAATCACTTTAAATTTGAACATAACTCGAGTCCAGTCATAACGGCAATCGTTAGCTTAAGGTAAGATAACTGACTCATAAAAAAAGAATGGACTTAGAGTATTTCGTACCTGTTTGCTATTGATCTGTAATTTGAATTTGAGAATGCTTTATGTAAGTGAACCATTATTTTTATGTTCACTAATTTTATTATGTTGCACATTATACTTGTGTATTTTGATCAGTGCTATATTTCTTATGCTGTGTGTGTATCGATCGAAAGAAATTGTTGCAGGATTTGTAAGTTCAGAATGTTTGTAAGAGAGAAAAAAGTTTAGAGATGAAATATGTCTGAAATTTAGTACTGCCTTAATTTGACTTTTGCAGAGAAAATCTTTTTTTTTTTTTACCCTTGTCACGTCATGCTACGTTGGCTACTGTACTCTACTAGATTAAGTTGGTGTGTGAATCCAGCGTTGTCGTCAACTTGCTCTAAGTTGATTCCTGTGAATTCCGTTCGAGCAACAATACAGCAGAAATTGTGCTTGAGTTTGGATTCAAGAATTCACGAAGATTATTTTGAATGTTCTTTATGGTGTGTTGAGTATACTACGCACATGGAAAATCAAGAACATTCCTCCTTACAAGTGTTTCTAGATGGGACATGTAGGTCATCACCTACATATGAAAGGCAATGACTTGTTGCAAACAGCGTGACTGTGAAACATGCTGTGACAGCCGCCATCTTTGAACAGGTTATGAGCCTTGACTTTCATTATTTGTCTGAAACTCTACTTTCTTTTCCGTGATTATACCCATGAACTTGATTATGTATTTATGATTAATTGACTGCTTATGTCTATGCTAGGATAAACTGAACAATTGTCCAGCATTAATTGAACATTGTTGTGAAGTGACGTAAATATCAATGCTCTTCTGATTATATTCACATTTTGTATATGTTGTTTGTTGATTTACTAAATTTATTGACCTTCTTACACATATTGATAACCTTATGGTGGAGAAGAAAGTGGGTGGAATGGGGCTCGCTATATATAGATTAAAAGACGTATTTATCATCTCCTTTGGTAAGAACTTTTCCACCTAAGGAAATGTTTGCCGGTAAACATTAGTCTTTAATGTTGTGGAAGAGAGAAAACGTGTTTTACTGCACCCGCATATCCGCCCAGTGAGAGAGACGAGTGGCGTCTTCTAGAGAATTATTAATAGCATAAATTAATATTCTCATCATTTGTAATTAGTTATGGTTGATTAATTAATAATAACCATTAACTAGGTGGCGTTGGCGTCACAGATACCGTCTACCTGTTTAATGTTCGTATGGACTACCTTCCACCTGTATAATATTCATTTAGACTAACTTTTACCTGTTTAATGTTTATTTCAAACTGTGGTAATTTGCGGACGGTCTTTGTGGAACGAACTTTTATCCGAACACTATGTATGGTAGCAACAACACCACCACCCAATTCCCCTCCCCACAAAAGTGTTTATTTTGTACCATTTAAAAAAAAAACTTACGAAATGTTAGATTACGTTCACACTGTGAACTTTATAATCTTTCTAGATGCGTATATATACACTCGATTAAAAAATAAATAATTCAGTAATGTGACTTCATAAACAAAGCACAATAGAATAATACTATAAGTATAAAATTCAGCATTAGGCAGGATCTATACAGTAATCTATGAATATTACAATCAGTCTGACCTTGAAATCTTTTAACGAGATCGATTGGATATAAATACATTTCGAATATACAGTCACGTGATCGGGTGCACACTTCGAATGAAGTCATTTTATTCGAAGGCACTGAGGTGATAACAGGTTGCCCCAGGGATCTCAAGTATATTCAAACAAGCTAACATAAAAGAATGGCATTTTTATTTCTTCAAAGGGCAAAATACCTGCGTGATTTAAATTAAAAAACATAACAATAATCACCTATCTGTAAAGATTGCAAAATGTGTACACGTCAGTCCAATACATCTCGGATCTTTCAAACAAGAAAATGGAATGCTTCACCGATCTGAGTAGTATCAAACTCAAGAACGATAAAAGAAAGAAAGATTTTCGCATGCTGACACATTTTTACTCTTGCAAGCATTCGAATTACAAATGCACGTATTTCACTTTTCGAAAGAACTAGGCTAATACGAACTACTCAATCTGTTACAACAAAATCATGGAAAATAACTCTCATTCTGTAACAGAGTTATCTTCCAAGATCTAAACAATTTCATCTTTTGAATTACAAATCTATAATTTAGTTAAATCTTGTCATATGACCATCATATTTGTTAGTTTGGTTTCTAAAATACACACAACATATTAAAATATTTTCTTGATCTGGTTTTGAGTCCAGTACCTAATCATACGGTTACGACGAATTATGCAAATGTAGGTACTTGAATTTTTGACGTCACAGACTACGTGAATGTTTCGTGGTTGGCAGAGTTCGAGTAACGTCCAAGACCAGAATGCATTTGTTGTTGGTTGGCAAAGACTGCACTGAAAATAACAATGTGCTTTGTACCTACCAACTCCGCTAAAAGCAATAACCAGCTTTTGCAAAAGAAAAAAAAAACACAACTAAATAAATACGAATTCACTGATTCAGCACTAACTTTTATAGCTACTCTTTCATCCCAATAACTTTCTTTTCCTATTGGGATGAAAGAGTAGCTATAAAGGTTAGTGCTGAATCAGTGAATATAGTCCACTACAATCAGTTGAAGGCTAGATGTTGAATCAGTGAATATAGTCCACTTCAATCAGTTGAAGGCTAGATGTTGAATCAGTGTATATAATCCACTTCAATCAGCTCAAAGTTAGCTGTAAAATCAGTGAATAAAGTCCACTTCAATCAGCTCAAGGTTAGCTGTTGAACCGGAGAATATAGTCCACTACATGAATCAGTAGATGTTGTCCTTTACAAATACATCAAGGTTTAGTTTATAAAGAGAGGATACTAGAAATGTCTTAGAAAGCCGAGGGATGTAATCGAAAGAATCCTGTTAAGACTCACCTGCGCAAAACATCAACAAACAAACACAAAAAAAACTTACAGTGCGCGTGCACTAAATGACGTGCTTGATTTAATCAAAGCCAGATTGTAAACAGTTTCAGACTCACAAATCCTCGTGAACTTTGGGCTAAAGTAAGAAAACACGCAGAGGAACCATAAAAGTGAGAAGACAACCACGCACCCCCCCCCCAAAAAAAAAAAAAAATATATATATATATACATTTCTTTTTTTGAAAGAAGAAAACTATTTTTACATAGTTGCCAGCAGGAATCGTTCAGCGAGTACAGCCCAGACCGGCACAAGCTAATACACGGCTGACATCCCTTGGAAGAGTTGACTCGAGATGCCCACCTAAGTTCATACTGCATTCATGACGAGGAATTGAGAGCGGATGAAAAGGGACGAGAAAAGTGCCATCACTCGTTTGAAAACTCTGACAATTGTGTTAATGAATCTCTGAAGCACGTAGAGACTTTGCCATGTGACCTTGTTATGGGCGATAACTGCCGAATGAGTGTGCCCACAAGGTGTGTGGCCAGTCCGCCATTTTGTTTTCGCCGTTTGCGAGAACATATATGGATGCGTTTCAATTTCAAATGTATTTCTTAATGAAATGCTTCAATTGTCGTGTTTAACTTAATAGATCTTTTTTCCCCTGCGCTTACTGGTCTCTTGTCCACACTTAAATACTTTTCTGGAGTTCGGATGACGTCATTTAAGGATCAGGATTTTACTGCTACAACTAATAAACACTTTCTGTAGTTAGATTTTGGTTTCAAGGGTGTCAACTTTGAACTAAAGAATTCTTGTAATTAAGACATAGCTAAAATTATTCTTGGAGTCCAACCTTATTTTTAAGGTTAAGGCTGTTTACCTGGTAAATAACGCTTGTATATGTTGAGTCATCGGGATATAAAATACTTTCTCTTTCCAAACAGACATTTCTTTTGAGAAAAATAATCAAATATATGCATTGATCGAATCCCCCCTTCTAGTATGACCCTTCTCACTTTGATGATCTTGAAAAGTTACCTTAGTTCATTAAAATTTAAAAAGATAAAAACTGTAGTGGAAAATATATATAGTAAATATGTTCAAGATGAAATAAGTCTGCAAAACTTGCTAAAATAAAACCCACCTATCTTAATTATTTAAAGTCTATCGTTTCAGATGCTTTAGCCGGCATGTATTTTAAAATACCATCATTGAAAAAAAAATCGAGTTGGGGGGGGGGGAGTAAGTAGAGGGAATCAGAGACGACACAAAAATGGTTAATAATCTTTAACGGTAACTTGCATATACTCAGTCGTTGAAAAGGCCTTTCGGCGGGCCACGATCTGGACATTACTTCTGTCTTTTTTGTGTCTTACTCTCAATCTCTCTCTCTCCCCTCCCCCCCCCCCCCGCGCCCCACATGGCAATCAGTCCTTGCAGATCTGAGACAGTCAGTTGGCTTCCAAGAGGTGGTTGTAATTTGCAAGCATGGTTTACTAAGGTATTCTTGATCTTTTTTTCTCTCTCCCCCCCCCCCCCAACACCTTGTATTTTGCATCTGTCATTTGAAAGACTTGTCTATCGAGCTCAAGAGCAAACATCAACAAGTGTTGAAAGATTAATAAATCTAAAATGCTGTTTCTCTTGATTTAAGGAAACATTTAATAGAAATCTTGGGTAAGTATGCGTTTGCAGAATGGTTTGTTATTATCTTTAAAGTGCACGAATTTCAACTTTATACTATGTGCTTTTGTGTTTTGTTATGACTTTTAAAGTACAGGAATTTCAACTTCACCACCCCATTAACCAAATCCCATTACACACTTTCGTATGAAGAATCTGAACGCACGCTCATACCACCTTCTTGATCTGAAGGCGTAGAAATAAATATAGTTCCTTACGAGCGTTGTATTAGTGATCTGAAGGCGTAGAAATAAATATAGTTCCTTACGAGCGTTGTATTAGTGATCTGAAGGCGTAGAAATAAATATAGTTCCTTACGAGCGTTGATCTGTTAGCTCAGGGTTTCTCAAACGGGGTCGCTAAGGATTCCCAGAGAGATCGCGAATGAAAAAAAATAAACATTAAGGATAAAGTAATATTTATGCAAGGGTTCACTAAGACCTGAAAATGATTTGAATGTTTCTTTAGGGTTAAAAGGTACAGAAGCTGCGTTAGCGTATCAATAATATAGTTCCTTACTTTTAGCGTAAAATATAGTTCCTTACTTTTAGCGTAAAATATAGTTCCTTACTTTTAGCGTAAAATATAGTTCCTTACTTTTAGCGTAAAATATAGTTCCTTACTTTTAGCGTAAAATATAGTTCCTTACTTTTAGCGTAAAATATAGTTCCTTATTTTTTTTTTTTAGTGAGCGTTCTTGATCTGCACGCATGGAACATAGTTCCTTATGGTGAGTGTTCTTGTTTCCGTTTACATATAATACTGCTTATGAGAAACGTTTTTGTTCTGCACGCATCTAAACACTATACTTCCTTACTATATAGTTCTTGTTAAACATTTGCGAACATGTGCATGAATATTTGAAACATACACTTCTTAACTAACAATTGTTTTCTTACCTGTCCATATCTGATGTATGTGAGTTTCTTTGACCTTAAATACCCAAATGTTTTCTATACTTATCTTTGTTACACATTCTTCTCTTGATTAGATATCTAGACTTGAATACATATCGTTGTTACATAGTCATTTCTTCTTTTGGTTAGATATCTAGACTTGAATACATATCGTTGTTACACATTCTTCTCTTGATTAGATATCTAGACTTGAATACATATCGTTGTTAAGTCATTTCTTCTTTCTCCATCTCTTTGTTTCAGATCCATCTTGGCATTTGACACTTTGTTAGCAGGTCCTCGTTCTGTTTTTATATCCATGATTTTCTTTGCCCTAACTATTTGTTGTACCTCATCTTTCTCGTACCTCTCTACCTCAAATAAAAGTATCCACGCCTACTAAACATGTCCATCTTAGTTAAATAATCCATCTCCATTATACCTGTCTACTAATATAGAATCTGTTCGTCAATCTTGTTACGTTTGTCTTTTCTGACAATCTTTTTTCTTAAATATTGATGCATTTCTTTTATCTGGCAATAGTGTCCTTTCATTGTAACTTTCCGTCTGTTATCCTTGGCTAGCCACCATTTTATCACTACATCATTTAATTTACTAACTAATCACTCTCTTTATTTCCAATATACATTTTTCAACACAAAATCACTTTCCCATATTCATGTTTCTTTTCTTGGTCTTAACCGTCATTATTTTACTTTTAAAAAATTTAACTTTGTTATTTATTTTTCTTACCTTTTTTTTGTTAAAAATTACCTAAGGTATATATCATATTCGTACATGATTATTTATATTTAACATTAAAAAAAAACTATGTCCATTTCCATTTTACTTGCATGTTTCTTTCTCTATTTAGCTTTTCACATCTTTCTTATCTGTCTGTTCCTTTTTTTAAAATCTGTTCACATCTTTTCTTTTACCTGTCTGTTCTTCCTCTTTTACCCGCCTGTATCTTTGTCTTTTACCCGTAGATATTTATTATTTGACCAAGATATCAACTTAAATTTTAAAATGGTTGAACCAATTAGTCATTCCACCCCCACCCCACTCCAAGGAATCCATAGTTTAACTCTCTCTCTCCTTCTTTCTTAATTCCATTTCTTCTTTCTACTCTCAGCGTACTTATCTTTCCAAGGTCGTACAGGTACTTTGAAATATAAATCACTACATTCCACCATTCCTTCGATCTATTCCATTTTTTAAGCGACTATCCAAACTGTTTCTTCACACTATCTTAACTATCCTATCTATCGCTGTCTTGAAACCTCCTACCCCCCCAAAAAAAAACCTCTCTGTGCACTGCTCGCGCGAACTTTGTGGTCTTGTACCGTTGACACCTGACAGTTCAAAACAAAGGTAGGCCTGCATGCTGAAAGCAGGTGGTCAATGCAGCGAAAATCAATGTTACCTGATTATCACCGACTTCGTTTCTAGCCCCACATCCGCATTTCAAAATCCATTTTCGTCCTCTTCCCTTCCCACTCTGTGTGGTATATGCGTGTGTGCGTGCATTCAGAGGATCAACTATTATCGATGGAGAAAAAAAAAAAAAAAACAACACCCGCGAGTTCAAGTATAAATGCCAGTGACTAACACTTGTGAGGAGGTCGTTTTGACGAATTGGACTGTTGTGATTTAGCGAAACGACAACAATAAGGTACAGTATATGCATATATTAAAACAAGTGCCCGTACACAGCCCCACATACACAAGCTGAAAAACACATATATGCAAAAACCCAAGCACACACACACACACGCACATACACATTTGTAGTTTGTAAGGCCAAGCAAATATACAAAGCAATTGTCCAAACACATTGAAAAATCTTTCATCTTTAGACTGCTAAAAATTAAAAAAACAAAACTTCTTTTGCGGTAAACATTCAACAGACATCTTCAATTTTTAAGAGTACCTGTAAAGTCTAACTTTAAATAAAATTTTCTTATAATATGTAAGAAAAGGACTATTTATAAATAAGTTTTAACCAGTAGTATATGCTTGTATTATATATATTACAACATCCGAAGACGTACGCACCTCATTTACAAAGAATCGGTTCAGATATAACGAACACAAAAAGAACAAATGAAACTGATAAATAGTCGTCTGCTTAGCATACATCCAAAATCAATAGAAATGATTTAAATGATAATCGCAACGGATTCTTTAATGTTGTTTTATTTACCCTAATGATGGCACTGAAAGCGAAAACTAGATATTATATAAACTCTGAATGATTAAAAATGAATTGAATTTTGTGGGGTAAAATATCGCTTCGCCGTTGTATATTCTTGATAACACAAGTATCACCACTTTGCATAATTAAGGGGAAATCACTATGCATTCCTTCATTATTTTATTTTTAGCTCGCGGCTCGTTGCTTTTTGATCTTTGTACTCGATTTCAACATGGCGCCCGTTCTTCCTCCTTTAGTGACTTGCATATAGACTTTTCATAACGAGTTCAATGGTTATGTATTGTTATATAAGCCACGTGTTCACACCAGATCTGTATGTGTGATATGCAGTGTGATACCCAGTGCGCAGAAAATACATTTCTAGGCTTCTAATCATTGCAAATTTTCTTCACTATTCCTTTATATTATTATTATTTTGCGTGTGTCCTATATCATGTATCAACTAGCTTGTCAGTTGTCACTGTTGAAAACGTTTCTGATGTCCCATCTCGTACAAATACAGGTTCATAAATGACATGGGGACGTTTACGCGAACTTTTACGAGATTTGATTAGTCGCTCATTCCTTTAAATTTGTAAGCAAGAAGTAATTGCGCGAACTGTTCACAGAGCGTTGACATGGCGTCGTGGGTTGATTTCCCTTTCTTTTTCTTTTTTTCTCCCCCACCCTCCCAAGATTACTTCTTGAGAACGTAGCGAGTGCGCGCGCTATTAGAAAAGTCGCGTTTAACTGAATGCACACTGCAGAAGTATAGCTAATGTGAGGCCACACGTCAGGCACGCGCCCGCGTTCCGGTGAAGTGATTTTCTTGTTGGGGAGATATTTTGTGATATTTTGAGATATCACCTATAGTGAGGCTCTGATAGGGATGTGACAAAGCCTGTATTTTGTAACAAGGTGACTGATTGAAAAAAAATGATAGGAGAGAAAATCCCTAAATCAAACATTTGTTAAATTAAGAGATGTGAAAGATAGCAAAAAATCCTAAATCAAACATCTGTTAAATTAGGGGTATGTGAAAGATAGCAAAAATTCCTAAATCAAACATCTGTTAAATTAAGAGATGTGAAAGATAGCAAAAATTCCTAAATCAAACATCTGTTAAATTAAGAGATGTGAAAGATAGCAAAAATCCCTAAATCAAACATTTGTTAAATTAAGAGATGTGAAAGATAGCAAAAATTCCTAAATCAAACATCTGTTAAATTAAGAGAAGTGAAAGATAGCAAAAAGTAGAAGAAGAAACCCTGACTGAGAAAAGAAAGAATTTAATAGAAACTAATAAATCTGAAGATAAGAATGAAAGGATGCGACACACACACACACACACACACACACACACACACACACACACACACACACACACACACAAACACACACACACACACACACACACACACACGCGCACGCACGCATGCACGCACGAAAACTATTTCTGCAAAAATGCATATTTGCACTCGAAATTAAGACCTTATTTTTTACAATTATTTGTATTATCTATGGATGAAAATATATCCAAACAGAGTTTGTATTATTCACTCACAGTCTTACTAACCGGAAGTCTGTTTACACAGGGTTGAGTGATTAAACCCTCTAGCTGTGAAACCGTGTGGTACTAGAGCAGGTTGTATTGATCTGTTTTTGTACTTCGTTAGTACAATAACAGTGCACACATAGCCTACGCATTTGCAGCACTTGCGTAGCCAGAACATTGTAATGCAGGAGTAATCTTCTCTTTAGAGTGCACGTCACCTACACAATACACTACTCACGAATCCCTATAGATACAGTGCACGCGTACCCTTTACATTACAGTACACAAGTACTCATTACACTGCTCATCTAACCTACACACTTGTGCACAAGTTTAAAAAGTATTTTGTATAAACAATGCAAGTCAATAAAACACTGGTTTTTAATTGTTGTTAGCACAGTATAATGTAATAATAAAAGGCAATAAAGTACTCTTGTGTTAATTATTGTTAGCACAGTATAATGTAATAACAATAAAAGGCAATAAAGTACTCTTGTGTTAATTATTGAGCACAGTATAATATAATAACAATACAAGGCAATACATTTTGTTAAGTGTAGTTAGCAAAACATAATACAATAAAGCCAGACAACAAAACAAAACAAAACAAAAATACCACGTTAACTAGCGTTGTATTTATTCACATTTGCTCATAATAAATGTAACATGGAAAATCTTGGAACTAAATTATTCTATACGAAAACAATTAAATCATCCAATCAAAAATTCTACTCCAAATAAAATAGAAAATGTGAAAAGTTCTTAACATTAACATTTATAAATCATTGTCTCATGGCTGCTAGCTCTTAATTCACAAGTTGCATGGCGTGACTTTTGAAATATTAACAAAAGTGTAGCTGTAATTCAACTTGTGTGGCGTGATGTGTAAAATATTAATAAAAGTGTAGCTGTAATTCAACTTGTGTGGCGTGATGTGTAAAATATTAACAAAAGTGTAGCTGTAATTCAACTTGTGTGGCGTGACATGAAAAATATTAACAAAAGTGTAGCTGTAATTCAACTTGTGTGGCGTGACGTGTAAAATATTAACAAAAGTGTAACTGTAATTCAACTTGTGTGGCGTGACGTGTAAAATAACAAAAACGTGCCTGCTACTGACACGCTAGCATATAGTTTCAGCAAAAGACTTCACCAGGAAATAGATTATTTCGTAGCATAAAAGATTATTTCGTAGTACCACTTGTACCAAGTAAAATACGTTCCTTCCAATTATAGACGTAAAAAATTATTATGTGAAGTTACACTTGTTCAATTCCATAAGCTGCGCTTGGGTGGAGGGGTTTTACTTTATTTTGACCTTTCAAAGACAGGAATTGCTTAAAACAAGAATTGCAACAAAATAAAAGAAAGGTTAATGAAATCGACAATTTTACTTGAAATGCATGCCTTTAAGGCTGATGACCTCAGCAAATGTACATTATTTAGATTCTGAGTTCAGAATGTTGTATTTCCCATCCCTGTTTGCATGAAAACATGAGTTTCGAAGACCATCGCATGTTGATTATGCGCAGACTTACAGGATACATTACCGCGGCAGTTCTCCAGTGGGAACATATTTAGTCACTGTTTACAGGAAAGTGCTTTGAGGTTTAGCTCAATCAACTGTTTACAGGAAGGTGCTTTGAGGTTTAGCTCAATCAACTGTTTACAGGAAGGTGCTTTGAGGTTTAGCTCAATCAACTGTTTACAGGAAAGTGCTTTGAGGTTTAGCCCAATCAACTGTTTACAGGAAAGTGCTTTGAGGTTTAGCCCAATCAACTGTTTACAGGAAAGTGCTTTGAGGTTTAGCCCAATCAACTGTTTACAGGAAAGTGCTTTGAGGTTTAGCCCAATCAACTGTTTACAGGAAAGTGCTTTGAGGTTTAGCCCAATCAACTGTTTACAGGAAAGTGTTTTGAGGTTTAGCCCAATCAACTGTTTACAGGAAAGTGCTTTGAGGTTTAGCCCAATCAACTGTTTACAGGAAAGTGCTTTGAGGTTTAGTCCAATCAACCGTTTACAGGCCAGGAAAGTGCTTTGAGGTTTAGCCCAATCAACTGTTTACAGGAAAGTGCTTTGAGGTTTAGCCCAATCAACTGTTTACAGGAAAGTGCTTTGAGGTTTAGTCCAATCAACTGTTTACAGGCCAGGAAAGTGCTTTGAGGTTTAGCTCAATCAAATGTTTACATCGCCAGGAAAGTGCTTAGAGATTTAGCTCAATCAACTGCCGAGTCTTTTGGGAAAACGGTGGTATCAGAGGTCGATCCGTTTGGCTCTACTGCAGGAAGTCGTGGACTCAAGACCCATCCTCGTCCCTTGGTCGGCAAGACTTTCCTCAAATGGACATACTTGCCTCTCTTCCTCCTCTCCCACTCTCTCTCCAGCCCCCCTCCTCCCTCAGCATCCTAGCCGAGATGTGCCGATCTCTTATTTGCTCTGTCTATGAAGCGCTTAGAGATCCTTGATATTATTTATGAGGTACTAATGACAGTCATCAGTAAACGGGATATTGTGAAGTAATTTGTTTTGCTTAGAAGAAAAATCTTTTCTCTGTCCATATTGTCCTGCACTGACGTTCTGAATAAGAATTATTGTAACGTTTGTATCATTTAACCCATAGCAATAATAAAGCCTGCATATTATATCCATTTGTATAGTGTATTTATTATTAATGTTTTAGAGCGAAGAAACCATTGGAGGGAGAGAGACAGAGAGGAGAGAGAGTTGGGGGAGGGAAGAGGAAAATAGAGGCATAGAGAGATGACCTAGACCTCAGAAGATACAGATATACTTCACAGGAAATAGCCACACAGACACATAATAATATTTCTTTATTTCTCTCTTCACGCAAGCACGCACACACACACACAAACACACGCGTGCGGGGCTATAAACACAATTACATTTGATATACCTGGCGCTGATCAGAATTCAAGCTCATGAACACATATTCAAGCACACACAAAAACATACCAATGCATACACACACGCGCACGAATATTCTCAAGATATTGCAGTTAGAAGTAAGCTCGACATAGTACATTTAAGGAGAACAATAGCACGCCCCAGACAGGCCTGAGATCAGCCTTAAGACGAACCGCCGAAATACCTTCATCACGGTTTATACAAAATCAATAATTTTTCCGCTTCCAGCCCACACGACTGCCAGGAATGAAAAGCACTGATGCAACTGAGAGACTGGGGAGTCATGGGGTGAGCACAACTCTTTACATGCACACGTCTGAGCTCGGCGCAATAGATGGCTGGCTAATAATACTGCGAAATAAAACAACCCTTCAAACATTTATTCATTTTCTTTTTTGTAATACAATTATATCTAATTAATTGTTTCTGAATGACATTTTAACTTTGTTCCTCTTTAAATGTTATCTCAATATTATTATATAAAGCTATGGTCGCTTGGGTTGGCCAAGTTTTACTGTGACATTGAACTCACGAACAGAATGCGGCTTCTTTCTATGTGATAGCTAGGGATCACTTGTCATTTCTGTGTGATAGTTAGGGATCATCTGTCGTCATTTCTGTGTGATCGCTGGGGATCACTTGTCATTTTTGTGTGATAGTTAGGAATCACTTGTTGTCATTTCTGTGTGATTGAAGGGGATCACTTGTTGTCATTTCTGTGTGATAGTTAGGGATCGCTTGTTGTCATTTCTGTGTGATTGAAGGGGATTACTAGTCGGCGTTTCTGTGTGATAGTTAGGGATCACTAGTCGGCGTTTCTGTGTACATTTATTGGCGTTTCCGTGTGATAGCTAGTGATCATTTGTTGGCGTTTCCGTGTGGTAGCTAGTGATCCAGCTTACTCGCGCCAAGTACGTGCGTTTCTATTCAGTTCTGTACAGTGATAAGAGTTAATTAGAAACAGGTATCAGTTACTGGCCGCTAAGGCAGGATTACAACTTACCTAAGTTAGAGAACACTTGGACCAAAATCACGTTTCCAGGACGTATCCGCTAAGTAAGCTTGCATTGAAGGGTCATACTAGCCAATAACAGAAGCAATAATTACTCCACTAAAGACGGAAGTTGAAGATAGTATATAAATATTTTGACCTTTGCTGGACTAGGGCGCGAAAGCGGCGGAAGCCGAAAGCGCCCCCTACATTAACAACTGGACTAGGGGTAGTGACTGGCAAGTTGAGAGCACGCATTTTGGGTTTCTCACCTGTGGAACTACTGGAGCGAGACAAGGGCGAGCCAAGGTGAAGCGTGCACGGAATTATGAGTTCCACATGAGCAGGAACACAAGTTATGAAAAGAAAAACAAAGACAAACTATTTTTTCAGGGCAGCCATGTGACGAACACAAAGAACAGCCAGGTGTACAGAAAGAAAAACAAAGCTGAAGCAGAACCCGAATCTACCTCGGACTCAGGGAGACAGACTGCCTTTCTCTTAACAGAGAAGTTTACTATGACTTGGGAGTTTACTATGACTTAGGAGTTTACTATGACTTAGGAGATTACTGTGACTTAGAAGTTTACTATGACTTGGGAGATTACTATGACTTGGGAGATTACTGTGACTTGGGAGTTTACTATGACATGCTTGACTATCATGGGGCCTATATAATGACAAAGCTAAGTACGCTAAAAGCAGTGGCTGAAGAGGCGTTGAAACTTGTATCTTTGCGGGTCACGACTGGAGATTGCTAGTGGCTTCACGTCAATTATAATTTATGAGGATCGCAAGTCATCCCAATTTATAGCATTTTTCCTATTGCGGGCTTGTGTATTTCTATGTTTTATTTATCAAAAAATTAAACATCATTGTAAGGAATGTTCTTTTGTTGCTTCCATGTCTCGAATTGTTGTGTATTATGTTAGTGGACAATCCGTGCGAGCGAGACCGTAGTGTTGCGTGAAGTACAAGAGAATTTCGTCATCAATTTGCTTAGGAAGAATTATAATAGTGTTGTTCATATAGCAGTTATTTTATATGTCAGAGTAAAGTGATAATAGTGTTGTTCATATAATAGTTATTTTATATGTCAGAGTCAAGTGATAATTGTGTTGTTCATGTTGCAGTTATTTTATATGTGTCAGAGTAAAGTGATAATAGTGTTGTTCATGTTGCAGTTATTTTATATATGTCAGAGCAGAACTCCATTTGCCTTTTGAAAGAAAAAAAACAACAATTTTATTTTCCGACTCTGGGACTGGAGAAATGTTCTCAGCGAAGTTTTATGCAAGTATGATTTCTGAGAATTGATAGCAGAAAATCCCTTTACTCTAAGGATTACTTAAATTAATAAGTGAACAGTTCCCTGCACATTTTTCCTATGAACATTAGTCTGAATCTTGTGAACCTCACAGTACGAATATTATACCGTTATAATTTGCTCTTACTCTCATTTCTCTCCTTCATTGACCATAAGGGTAGAGTACTCTTCTTAACTCAGTCTGATTAACCATGATTTTCTAGATGGGTTATTTTTGAGTGAATATCGTTATATATTTGTTTCATTCTTCCTTGTTTTATGTATACCACAATTTCTTAAACGGTTTTATGGCGACCAAAGTCACTGTTACTTTCTTTAATATTTCTGGCAAGAAGCTCGCATAAATACATGATGGGAGAATGCAGTTGACATTTCGCTCCTTTGTGTTTGGATAATGAAATAAGTGCCAAGTTGTTAGTTTCCTTTCTTCACATTTCATGCTTCATGTTCACTTTTGACTTCTTTTTTATAAACTAGTTGTAGATTTTTTCTGAAGCTAGTTGTGAAATACGAAAATGGAACCAAGACCTATTATAATTATTTTAATTATATGTAATTATAATGCATTATTTTTTTCTTCTGACCAAATTTTAAGGTCAACTTGAGAGAGAGATATAATAAGATTATTTTTATGGAGGACCACATTGATACAAGAATGGCATGCTAAGTTTGAATAGCTGCCATTCGACACGGTCCGGGAAGTGTTATGTAAGACAGATCACTGTGGAGGACTCTATTACATAGGACAGGAGAGATGAGGCTGCACGCGTCTAGGTAAAATTCTATACACGTAACTACCTTAGGAGGAACCAACCTTTAGAGAACCGTCATTCAACCGTGACTAAGCAGACAAAGGGGGGAGACTAAGGAACTTAGCGTCCCAGAGGTAGACGCTAACTTTTCGCGCACATTTTTCAGTGTGACCACCAGCAAAAACCCTAACTTGCATAAACAGCCCATCCCTGATTAAATGAAATTCTTGCTTATTAGTTTAGTCTTTATTAAATTTGTTGAATTTTACCTTTCCACTCTCGTTAATTTCTTAAGAGAGGTAATGTGCAGTAGTATCAGAGGCGGGGGCTTGCCAATGACATAATAAATGATGACAAGACTGTCATGCCCATTTTTTAGGAATAGGTCCCCTGTTGCTGGAACTGGAGTTATGTGTGGGGCGGAAGTAGAAGGACTTAATAACTGACGTGATAGTTCAACCAGTGTCTTTACTTTGGAGAAGTAACACCTGAGAAGGGGGGTAATTCGACATTACAGACTCAGGGCTTGACTTAGTCACTCCAGACCGCAAAGACGAAGACCCCGTCGAGGGTGATTGTTATTAATAATTGGAGAGAATGCTTATTAATATGCATGTGAATAAATATTTATTAATATAGAATCTTTATTACATAAGAAACAATTAAACCCTTTCACACTAGTAATACAATTAGAGCATGCATAAACCTAATTTTAAGTAAATTATAATCATTAAGCTAAAGCTAGTGACAGAACAATTAGTGCCTGCATAAACCTAATAATTTAAAGAAAAATTAATCAAACAAAAATCTGTCTATCTATCTATCTATCTATCTATCTATCTATCTATCTATCTATCTATCTATCTATCTATCTATCTATCTATCTATCTATCTATCTATCTATCTATCTATCTATCTATCTATCTATCTATCTATCTATCTATCTATCTATCTGTGCGCACCAGTTTTCATTCAGCCTAACAAAACTCTCTCACAGTCAGCAGTTATAAACCCAACACAAAAATAAAAACAAAATAAAATATAAATTTACTGAAAGTGAAATTAGAACTAGAATTAAATATGCTTTTGGAGGCATCTAATATATATATACACACAAATATACACATACAATCACAGGTACATACACATGAGCCTACAAGCACGCATACACACGCACACACACACACACACACACACACACACGCACGCACGCACGCACGCACACACACACACACACACACACACACCCAAAAAACACAGTCATCATTTCACATTAGAGTTGATAAAAGAATATATGGGAAGGATGTCATGGTTCAGTGAGTACATCTAAGACCTGTTAAGACCAGCTAGCCTCATCCATGCAGAAAGTCGAAGAGTGCCGGAAACAATCAAAGGACATATTCTTGACTGTCGGACCTCGGATGGAAGTCACGAAGGTTAACAGACAGAAATTAAACGTCTTTCTTATTAGAAATTGATTTCTTCCGCGGGCATGATGGCAGCTGGAACAGTTGTTTTCTTGTTGGCATCCTTCCTCTCCCTCCCTCCCTCTTGCTGCATAAAGCCCCAAGTCTTACAAGCAAGAGCCAAAAAAAAAAAAAGTTTGAAAGACAGAAGAAAATTTGTAAAATGTTCAGATAGTTTGAATTTGACACAATTCGTTTTGTAGTTTAATAAAAATGATAATTGCACATATATACATATATGCATGACTGTATGTGTGCAAGGTAGGTGACCAGAAGAGCTAGTCACGTGACTATCAGTGGCCAGGGAAAGGTTCTGAACAGTAATTTAATGAAACTTAAGTTCAGATGTAAGTATCAACGGATCTCCTGTTAAGTTTGTTAAACATGCATTTTATTACCTGTTCCGTTATTAATTTTGCTGTTGGTAGAATGTGATCGCTAAATTGTATCCCTTTAAAGTCGATTTAAAACTTGTGTTGATGTTTTAGTATTTTTGAGATACAAACGAGGATATGACTATTGAATTTCTGATCGAGTTACCTTTTCCTGCCCATTTCAATTAGCCATTTAGCAAACGCTAGATTACGCCTTGGGTTAAGACTATTAAACAACAAAACTTTTCTCCTAGACTGCTTTAATAAAGAGTAACTATTTCACATTTCAGCTGACAGAATTGACAACTGATGCTCTATGAATTGAACTAAATAAATTTAAAAAAAACTAACTCAGCTCAATCTGAATACGTATCATTGATTTGCGCCACATAACATCGGCCTGGGAAAAAGAAAAGAAAAAGAAGTGGCCAAGAATGAAACTCAGCACAGAAATGATAAAATTCAGGCAACAAAAATGTCAATAAATGCAGTGACTGAGTATGGGAGAATAAATACATTTATATTATCAGTCCGATTCTAATTCTGTCATGATTAAATGTTTAACGGTGCGCAAGCATTGCAAATTGTCGAAATGTCCACGCAACTTCACAATCACGTTACATAATAAAGTGTCGATTTCACCAGGAGCGGTTGGATTGTCTCCCCCAGCACACTTCTTCCCTCTTTACGGTCCAGCAATGTGTTAACAGCGCTTCTAGACTACAGACTGCCGTCCAATGAGATCAGTCATGTGCAGTTCATCGCCGCCGACATTCCAGCCCCTATTTTTCCCCCCCCTCCGCTCTTCCGTCGACCTTCTGCTGTGCCTGGCGTATTTCTTAGAAACCGAAACTACGCGACATTCTGTGATCACTGTTAGGATCGAGAACTCTCTCTTCCTCTTCTGGGTGCATCTCCTCGCGAGCGTCAGAGGCCGAGAACTAGTCGATACTGGAAAACTATAAGAACCCCCCTGTGGATACTCTTCTTGTCTGTCAGAGTTACCCCTCCTCCGCCCCTGAGCGAGAAGTAAACTCCAACTTGAAAGAGGAGTAGCTTGGGAAACAAAGACGTGAATGCCCTCCCTTTTAAATAAAGACCGCAAATTAGGTACGACGTCTCTACATGCAAGTTCAGTCCATTCTACGCCTTTTAAAAACATCTGAAAAAAGACATGGATTTCCTTGGTAACACAAGTTACTTTCCCTTAATTCTGCGGGTTCCTGCTCCCTAGTGAAATAATATTCACTTAATGTTCCAAATCATGCAATATCAGTACTAGAAAATGGCCGTGAGTTTTTTTTATTTTATTTCTTTCTCCCCTTCATCCTCCAATCATCTTCCTTTGTGACGGAATCTCCCCTTCACCCCATTTTATGTTCATTTAATTACCATCTCTATAAGCAGCCTGCAATTGAAATGCTTACGAAATATCTGTAATGACAGTTCGGACACTAAGGCATTCTTCACTGTAAAAGGATATGAGGTAGTATTAGTAGTATGACTAGTCTATTCAGAAATCATAACTGATATAAAGAAGCATAGCACAGGGTTCAGCGTTTCCACCTACAAATAAATAATCCATTAATGACCGCGTTTGTTGAGCGTGTGTTGAGAGAAAGGGTTGAAAGTGGGTAAACGAGAGTATGGTAACCAAACGCAACAAAGTGACATTTTTAAAGGGAGAACACTCGCGTCTATGATTCCCAAGAAATCTATTTCAAATAAATGTTATTTTTCAACTATATATTTTTGCTACTACATCCCCCCCAACAAACACACACGCACGCACGCACCCCCCCTCCAATATATACACGCACTTTCTCTCATTCTATTATACTGTCTGTAACTCTCTTGCAATTAAAATACATTCCATCTAAAATTTTATAATAAAATGACTGCATAAGTATGCAATACGCAGATATACCGTTATGTAATTGCTATTTATTTCTGTAAATTCATGAAACCACCGATATTGGCTATGAATGACCAATTTGCATATGGAATCATTTGTTGTTATATTAATTTTAGTTTCCTTATTAAGCTTAATAAACAGTTGGTATATTAAGATCTTGTGTAATTTATGTGTACTTATTTTCATGCGCTTAGTGAATTAATTAGTTAATTATATAAAAGTGCTTCATCACATCTCCTTTAGTATTATTATTGTTGTTTTTTTATTCAAAGGTAAAATATTATTTAATTTGCTGTAACTTATTTGAGATATATGCCTTGTTATTTTTTTTATTTTGTTATCGTTATTTTTTTCTTTTAGTCAAATATTAGAGATGTTTCACAATGGCAGTGCTGGAACATTTTGGAAAAAAAAAAAACTGGAACGCACACCGGTTAAACCGTTCAAATTCTTATTTTTATTGACGATGTCTGTAGTTTGATTGTTTTTACCGGTAGATTATCTTTTCTGCCAGTGACAACCTTTACTTTACATACCAACGAATCTGTTTTATTCTGTTAATAATGTTGCAAGGTCGAGTCCAGTGGGGTCACTTTTTATTATTATCATATTACGAACCTCTTTACACTGAATGCTAGAGAGCAAAGCCTGGACTCACACTCTACACTGAATGCTAGAGAGCAAAGCCTGGACTCACACTCTACAATGAATGCTAGAGAGCAAAGCCTGGACTCACACTCTACACTGAATGCTAGAGAGCAAAGCCTGGACTCGCACTCTACCTGGATTGACGAATGACGACAAGTGAAAAAATAGAAGACATGACCACCGATGACTGAATGGTGAAAACGCTTAATAATTTTACAATTCTACTAATGTCGAATGGTCGATTATCCGGGTACCCGTCCACAATCTAACACATAGGCCCACTTTACCAGCCTCGTTAATCATCCCTGTGTCAGCAAGCCTTTTTATTTCACATCAGTATCTTCGGTATGGACTGTCAGTTACTCACATTTACAGATAAGTTTTCTCGTGTAATGAATGGCTCAGTGAAGGAAACGATAACTCTCCCTGCTCTTCAAAAACAGTTACTCGCAACGCCCCTTGTCCACTAAAATAAAAATAAAAATATTAAATATATTTTAATTCCGAGTCTGATGTCGCGAAACATTATTTTAGCCTTGTAAAGCTCCAATGTTGACGCAACACGCGCAGGTGGCCGAAGTGCACTTGGCCTTTATTGATTGTCGATCTCGTCTTCAAATATAGAAGAAGATTCCAGCAGGGCGTGAGAGAGGTCCCTCCTCCCACCCCACGTCACCCTCGAAGACGAGCGAAACCGTCAGGTTTGCTTCGCAGAGAGCCGCATGGCGTCCAGCAAAGGGAGGTGACGCATGCTAGTTCTTCAGACTTGCTTTCGCTCCCTTGTGCGCAAATCGCCAACTTGTTGGTTGGGTCTCGATTTTGGGCTACAAGGTAATGTTCACTAGGTCCCAGGGAGTTGGGGGAGGGGGAGGGGGAGGGACGGTCTTTTGGCGGCAGACAGAATGATCTTAAAACCTAATCTGTTATGGATTAATTTTAATTAATTATGAAGATTAATCTTAACCTGCTTTCAAATGTATAAGGAAACGGCCCCGCTGTGCGATCTTATCGCATGGCCAATTGTCTGAAGAGGTTACGCTGGTGTTCACCGATTTGCGATTTGTATTGATTTGTTGATATTTTTGTGTTGTCGTGTGCAAGCTGCCCCCTCCACTCCTTACCTCTGACTAGTGCACGTCGTCACAATTGTCACGCGAAGGTTTTACTATTTTTAAATTAAACCTATCTCGGATGACGAAGGGTGATCAGTTTTACGCGTCAAGGCATTTCTCTGTGAACTGCACAATTCGGAAATTTTAAGTGATTCACTCCAAAACAAACAAACAAACAAACACACACCCACAAACGAACAAACAAAATCCACTCAAACACACACCCCCAAAAAAACAACAAAAACTTTATGAATGATTTATTTAAAAAAAACATATTCCGTTGCCTTGTCCAAGTCACGGATTAGTGTAAAGTTTACAATTCATACATAATATGATGACGTCATGTCATGTGCAAAATGTAAGCATCTTCAGATCATCTCTCTCCACCCACCCACCCTCTTTGCAGATCCTAAGAGCATGCAGTTTGTAAGATATATGTACTGAATGCAACTTTTGACGGTTAAGGAAATGTATCAGACGAAAATGTTGGGCGACGTTGCATCGAGGTGAGGAGATGGGGCGAGGAGCTGGCCCCGTCATACACATTGTTGTGATGACAGAGCAGAAATTAGGAAATCAAGACAACCAGGTCATCCTACTGCCGCGTGCTCTATTTTAAAAAAAAAATCATTATCAGTCTTGGAAACTATAAAAGCGTTTTGAGAATTGGATTTTCAACTTCCTTTCACCACCACCCCCAACTCTCTCTAGTGTCACCGGATTATAATATAGATCGCGTGCGCTCATGTATATTTTTTTTGTCAATGGCGGTTCAAAAACCACACTAGTGACACTGAATTATATCAATACCCCTAACGCGTTTCGTTTTATGATACAAAGTTTAAAACGTGACACAATTAACTTGATAACGATGCGACGAATTAATGACGTGAGAAATTAATGTTTGTAATGACGTGACAAATTAATGTTTGTAATGACGTGACAAAAATGATTTCATAATAACGTGATACAGTTGACGTTCATAACGATGTGACAAATTAACAAGGGAAACCGAAAAAAAGACAAAATGCTATTGACTGGTGTTTGGAGTTGATGACAATAACTGCTTTACCTGCATTCGTTTCCCTACAAAGACTTTTGTATAATAATTCTACAGATATGTGGCTACAAGAATTAATCATTCAAATCTTACACTAACAATAATAATGTAGATGTTTACATTCATTCAAGTTCTGTTTTCCACTTCTGGTAGAAACTTCTAACCACCAATATCCAGCGCCCCCGCCCCCAGCTTCCTTTCTGTTATTATTGTTATCGTCTCTTTGTCAATACTCGGTCAGGGCGCTCATTTCAATAGGTTGTCAGATTCACCCCCCCCCCTTTTTCCTCCCCCAACCCCCACATGTCAACTTCCTACCACAGCCAGATTGTTGCTTTGATTCAACGCCAAACAGCAGTCAGTCAGTGTAGAGATCAGCTCCACCCAAACACTTAAATTCAAATCAGCCCTTCATCGCGTGTTCAGATACCGTCGAAACGGTAGTGTACCTGATCCCGTCTGCCGTGAGATGGTCGTGACGTCATCTTCAGCTCCCCGTGAGGCAGACGTGTGCTTCTTGTGGACATTCATTTCGTTTCCTTCGCAATATTCGTTCTTAACGTTAAATAGATTTTACTTTTTAATGCGTATCTTTCAGTTTTTAGTCCACGCCCCGAAAGAGCAATTGTTTCATTTCACATCCAACTTTATCCAATCTTCCAAGTTCACCGCAAACGTACAGCCTTTTTCACCGCGTCCAATCCGGCAACCGTTTCTTGTACAGTGACGTAGATCCATGCCACCGTTATACACTGCCATTATTGCCGTCGTCGACATTCATCATCGTTGTCATCATCATCAATATAATCTTCAAGTTCCTATGGAAATAGCTAGACGTCGATAAATAAACATACAAACGATCCTGCTCTTCAATTTACTGATCTATCTTGTCACGTAATTTTGAAAAATAAATGGCCATAAAGCCATATTTTTGACACTGCAGTAAACTTATATGGGCAAATAATACTGTTGCCTAAAGCCGATTGTCTGCAAGACAGAAAGATAGAAATGGTCAGTAAGTCTGTTTCTACTTTGTCAATTTTTGACACTTGTCACGCACTTAATACTTGGAGCCGACGGTCACTCAGTGATATCTTACTCGACCCTGACCCGCGCACAGTGATATGCTGTCGCACGCACGCACTCTCTCTCTCTCTCTCTCTCTCTCTCACTCTCTCTCTCTCTCTCTCTCTCTCTCTCTCTCTCTCTCTCTCTCTCTCTATTTTACGCCTCGAAGCGCATGCAATAAACTTATATGGGCAAGCAATACTGTTGCCTAAAGCCGATTGTCTGCAAGACAGAAAGATAGAAATGGTCAGTAAGTCTGTTTCTACTGGTGCAATTCGGGGCTTACAGAGAGGCTTCTATACATACTTAGGCCTATATGCAGACTTCTATACATATATAGATCAACAGACATTACTAAAAATATATATCCTACAGAGACGTCTATACATATATAGGCATACAGACAGACTTATATACATATATAGACTTTCAGACAGACATAAAACTAATAAAATTTATATATTAACTAAAATTTATTAACTAATATTTATATATTAACTAAAATTCCTTGTCACACCAAGCGGAGGTGGTGGTCTAGTGTTGAACCGGACAAAAAGTCACAGGGGAAAAGTAATTTTGAAAGGTAAAAAGTCATTTTGAAAGGCAAAAAGTAATTTTGAAAGGTAAAAAGTCATTTTGAAAGGTAAAAGATGAAGAAAGACACTGGGGAAAACAAGTTGTGAGAAGAAAGCCACAGATATATATGTATGATTTTGCAAACACAAATGTATGTATGTATGACAGAGCAGAGTTGTCTGTCCTTATTTTAAAATTAAATATCATATTACATCTTTAATGTCAGCATGACATGACCTTCGAGTACCAGAGTAAAACAACAAACAACAAACAACAAACAACAAACAACTCATGAAGAGAATGTGCTAGAACTTGCTGATGTAATCTAAACCGGCCTTATGTGGACAGTAGTTTTTATTATACAATAGTTAAGATTTTCAAGAGCAAACCAGGAAATGGGTTGAGATCAAAGCTTACCTGCTGAAATAATTCTATTGTCTAATCACTTTGAATTTGGTGTGGCTGAAGTCCAGTCATGAAAAATTGGCCGTTAGCTTAATGGGGAAAAAAGCTGTATTTTTCTAGAATATCTGAGATTATTGGATTTTCCAGATTTTCTTCCTGGTTCCCAGTTTATTGATTTATAAACCATTACAACCATGGTAGATTTGAGAAATCCCTACTCCAGTGTGTAAATGTGAGGATACACTGCACTCTGTTAATGTATGACAGCTAAGAATGCTCGACTAATTTCTGGTCTAAAGAAGTTACTGGAAATTGTTACATTGATGTTCTGTTTGAGGGAACTAATATGCCGAAGTAACACCCAGATTAGTCATGAGAGAACAGCAGCTCCTGGAACATTCTTCAGCATGCTAGAGGAACACATGCAGAATTGATAATTTTGTTGTGAACAATAAACCTGTGACATTGTTATGAAAGCATGCAAAAGACTATTGTGGCTTCACCACCAAGTTTATATACAAACTATTATTGTTTATCTCTTTATAATTCCATTTCTGTTCTATGATAAGATTGATCCTGTGATTTATATTTATACTAATCTGCTGAATTATGTTAGGATATAAGACTGTATAAGCATTGAAATTATTCAAAACTGGTTTTGTGGAAGTATTTAGCCTTTTCATTACTATGTGTTATATGTATTTGATTGTTGATTTAATAAATTTATTGTTCAATTTATTGATCTTACACATATTAATAACTATATGTTGGAGTGATAGTGGGTGGATGGGGGCTCGCTTAATATAGATTAAAGATGAATTTATCTTCTCCTATGGTAGGAAGTTTTCCACCTACGGAAATATAGTGTGGCAGTAAATGTTTGTCTTTAATGTTGTGGAAGAGGGAAAACGTTTACAGCTCCCGCATATCTTCCAAGTGAGAGAGACGAGTGGTGTCTTCTGGAGAGTTATTAATAACAGAAATTAAGATTCTCATCACTTGCAATTAGTTATGAATGATTATTATTAGCAATAATAATCATAACCAATAACTAGGATGGTGTTGTGCCACAGAATATATGTATGTATGATAAAATAAATTCCACTCTACTAAAATTGTGTTTTGATTTAGTTTGCATCAGACAGGCCATTGTTTGCACTATGTATTCTGATTTAACTTGCATCAGACAGGCCGTTGTTTGCACTATGTATTCTGATTTAACTTGCATCAGACAGGCCGTTGTTTGCACTATGTATTCTGATTTAACTTGCATCAGACAGGCCATTGTTTGCACTATGTGTTCTGATTTAACTTGCATCAGACAGGTCATTGTTTGCACTATGTATTCTGATTTAACTTGCATCAGACAGGCCATTGTTTGCACTATGTATTCTGATTTAACTTGCATCAGACAGGCCGTTGTTTGCACTATGTATTCTGATTTAACTTGCATCAGACAGGCCATTGTTTGCACTATGTATTCTGATTTAACTTGCATCAGACAGGCCATTGTTTGCACTATGTATTCTGATTTAACTTGCATCAGACAGGCCATTGTTTGCACTATGTGTTCTGATTTAATTTTGCACTTTACAGTTTCATTAGAACCACCCGTTAGCATTACTTTGGGTCACGTGCATTATATTTTACTCTCCATTCAAATCTCGACACTGCTCGGCATATTTGATGATATCAACTGTATTATTATTTTTGGGTGAAACATTTAAGTGTGTGAAAGTGATAACCATTCGAATCACGCGCACATTCTGAAAATGTGAAGACTTTAAATTAATGTACGACACCTTCACTTCTGGAGACATTCATCTCAGCGAAAATGGAATTTTCAGTTTGACATTCCAGCCATTTCTTTTATTTTTGTATGAGTTTCTTTTCTTGACTATTTTCCTGTGACCTTTTTGCTCCCTACACACCGCCTGGCAGTGTCAAGTTGAGAACACGCGGTGACTCAGAGACAGGCTCTCGATCTGCTCGGTCAGCTGGGAAGACCCAACGAGTGAAGCCGCTTGCCCGAAAGACCAATAGAGATTATATTACTCTCTAAACTCAACTGAGAGCGAATGTCAATCCTTCGACATTCATCTCCGACGTCATTAAGTTTTGTTTCACTTAGTATGGCCAATATCTCGCGAGACTGGCAGAGATTTTGTGAGCTGTTTTGCTTCACTGTGCAATTCTCGTGAGATTATTTTTGTGGGGTATTTGTGTCACGTGCAAAGACTGAATTCTCAGGAGACTGGTACATATTGGGGACGTTTTCCTCAGAAAATTATTAATTTGTACTATTAGTAGGCATAGACAAATTAGTAGTATTTATTACCTGTGGTGGGATCTTTACAATTTCTTGGAAGAAATATCACAAAACCTTCCAAATATCTGGAAGAAAAGAGTTCATATTTAATAAAATCTCACCTTTATTTTTCTCCTGGCGTTTAAACGAAACTACGTCAAATTCTATTTGTACACTTCAAGTCCACGTGACAATGAAGTGATTTAATTTGACACTTCGTACAAGATTGCACTGCTTGTAGACCCGTTACTACTTTATGAATTCTTTATAAAATCCACATTTAAAAGAAAAATAAATAAATACTACAAATATAATTGCTCAAATGACATTCGAAACTTAAATTGATATATTTTTCTTCTACGATTATATTACAATAATTTACTCTATCAAAAAACCACATCACTCACATTTTAAACCTAATCTAGAGGTGGAATATTAATTTTATATCCTTTCTGGATAAATGCAAGAAGACGAGTGTTTAGTGATAGTCCTCAGCAAATGAACTAGCATTTACAAAGAGAAAGGAATATCTTCTTGCACACACCCAGTCCACTTCTCCATTAATCCCAGCATCACAACAAGGATCTAGATGAACAACAAAGACAGAATTGTTGCAACTGTAAGAAAAATTCACGTCAATTTATAAAATAATTTTATTTTGTTGTGTTGACTGAAAGAATTTCCATTTCTGAAAAGCGTTTTCTATCACATTTCCTATTACTGACCTACTTTTAGACTCACTCACTTTAATGCACAGTTAACTACTGGGAATTCTATCGTCGGACTGAGCAGCAACAATAAAATTGTTCTTTATTTGAATGCTTCTTTGAGTATGTTAGATATATTTTAGGATTTAGAAAATGTTTTAGTTTAGAAAAGATTCGATCATAGAAGGAAAGTAACGAATAAAATGAAATAAAGAAATAAAGCAAGAAACAAAGAAAGGACACACAGAAAGAATACACACACACACACACACACACGCACACTGACAAAAACACACACACACACACGCACACTGACAAAAAAACACACACACACACAAAAGAAGGAAAGAAAGAAGAAATTAAAAACAGGAATGATAAAAATAAAGCAATGAAACAGGCAGAAGAAATAAATGACAGAAGGAAGAAATGAAGAAAGCAAATAAGAGAAAAAATGATGAACAAAGGAAGAAGGAGAGAAAAAAGGAAAAATTGGATGAAAAGTAAATGCAAATGATAGAAAAACAGAAAGAGGGAAAAACGGATGGAAATACAGAAATAAGACTAATAGGATCATAAAGGAAGGAAGGGAAGAAAGTAGAAAATAAAGGACGGAAGAATGGAACGAAGAAAAGAAGGAAGAATTGCAGAAATAAGGAAAGAAGAAAGAAAGAAGGAAATGAAGAAAGAAAGAAAAAAGGAATGAAGAAATAAAGGAAATAAGAGCAAAAAAGTATAGAAAGAGTACAGTCAGTGCCGCAAGATACATGAACAACAACAACACCAGGGTTCTCAACCGGGGTTCTGTGGAACCCTCAGAACCCTAGGGTTCCGCGAGAGTTCTTTAAGAGTTCCCGAAAGATCGCGATTTAAAAACAATTAAACATCGTAGATAGTATTGTTATTATAGTAATGTCTATGCAGGAGTTTCCTGAAACCTGAAAATATTTCAAGGGTTCCTCCAGTTTAAAAAGGTTGAGAAAGGCTTTACTACTCGATCACCTGCTGCTTTCGCACCCTCTTTACACTTCAGTGGCACCAGACTTGCAGGTAGTCATGATGCTGTAGGGTGTGGCGGAGGGCGGATACAATTTATGTACAACGTCTTCTCTGGTTTGACAATCACTCACGTGTTCTGCATTTCTCATCAACTTCTGAAATGCCTGTAGTTTTGACTTACTAGAGTTCTCTTCAGTTGTCATCTCACATTTATCTGCATTTTTCTCATCGACTTTTCCAGTGCTTTTAGCTCATGTTCTATTGTTCTCATCTAGTGTCACATGGTGACCTACTCTGTCTTATCGACTTTTCCAGTGCCTGTAGTTTAGACTTATGATCAGTTGATTTCATCTAGTGTTTCATGGTGACCTGTAATGTCTCACTGACTTTTCCGTGCCTGTCGTTTTGACTTGTGTTCTATAGTTCTCGCCAGCTCTCACCCAGTGTCTCGTGGTGATTTGCACTGTCTCAGCCACTTCTCAGATGCACGTACTTGTGTTCTAAAGTTCTCGTCAGTTGCCATCCAGTGTTTCCTACATTTTCTCACCGACTTTTCTTGGCAGCTGACCGAGATTAACTTAATCACTTTATCACCTAAGTTAATGTGATCTATTAATTAGGAAAAAAAATATCGGATGTCATATTAATCTAGACAACCATAACTCTTTTTTACTTCCGTCCAGTGTTAATGTGATCTGCATTTTAAAAAATAATCTATCTTTCTGTGCCCAGTCATCTGAGTAAGAACAAGGTCAGTGTGTTTGGGACTTAACATTTCCGACAAGTTTAATTCATACCAATCTCACATAGTGTCAGCTTGGCGCGCGCGTGTGTGTGTGTGCGTGCGTATGTGTGCGTGGAATAATAACTTGTGGTAGTGATAGTTATGTGCACAATGGCACGATAAAAATCAACAACAAATTATTTTAGTACAATTGAATCTTTTACGTGCTGTCTACGTTTGTCTGCCTTTATTGGCATTGTGTGGACAAGGGAGACAAATGTGGAGGGATTTCGTGACGCGACTGTCAGCTGTCGCCCGACCAAATAGCTGAAGGGAGAGAAGCATATGTTAGTTGCGGGCTTCATCGGTTAACAAGCAGAGGAGCCATTGAATTCTACAGTACAGTAACAAAGGAAACATCTTCAACAATGCAAGATTATGGTCTACATTTTATGTTGACTCCCAAACAACAACAACAACAAAAACTTAAAAAAACAATCACCTGGTTTTATTGTAATCTATCTATCTATCTATCTATCTATCTATCTATCTATCTATCTATCTATCTATCTATCTATCTATCTATCTATCTATCTATCTATCTATCTATCTATCTATCTATCTATCTATCTATCTATCTATCTATCTATCTATCTGACTCGTAAAATCCCACACATTCTAATTGTTTACGAAAATGATCCCATAGGATCGCGTCTGAGGACCTTACCTCTCTCTGCCCTGGACCTTGGCAATTCGATATATATGGACCATTCACAGAACGCTTCGATCAATCCCAGAGCTTTAGTCAGAAACTTCAAATAGTTCACAAATCAGCTCCAGCTCAGACAGTTCTTAGGGTTCTAAGTACCTGACTGCAAGACTGCAAAATCTCATAGCATGGCCACCTGTCAGCACTCTACTATCTGACACTAAAGAGTTCAATTAATCCTAATAGATGGGATAATAAAGATTTTTCCCAGGCATTTCCCACTCCCCCCATCAACAATACAGAGAAATGTGAAGTTCAGTACATGTATTAAGGTCAAATACAAAAGAAACAGGAACGCACTTTAGTATTAAGGTCAAATACAGAGAAATGTGAACTTCACTATTCAGGTCAAATACAGAAAATGTGAACTTCAGTATTAAGGTCAAATAGAGAGAAATGTGAACTTCAATATTCAGGTCAAATACAGAGAAATGTGAACTTCAGTATTAAGGTCTAATAGAGAGAAATGTGAACTTCAGTATTAAGGTCTAATACAGAGAAATGTGAACTTCACTATTAAAGGTCAAATACAGAAATTGTGAACTTCAGTATTAAAGGTCAAATAGAGAGAAATGTGAACTTCAGTATTAAAGGTCAAATAGAGAGAAATGTGAACTTCAGTATTAAAGGTCAAATAGAGAGAAATGTGAACTTCACTATTAAAGGTCAAATACAGAAATTGTGAACTTCAGTATTAAAGGTCAAATAGAGAAATTGTGAACTTCAGTATTAAAGGTCAAATAGAGAGAAATGTGAACTTCAGTATTAAAGGTCAAATAGAGAGAAATGTGAACTTCAGTATTAAAGGTCAAATAGAGAGAAATGTGAACTTCACTATTAAAGGTCAAATACAGAAATTGTGAACTTCAGTATTAAAGGTCAAATAGAGAAATTGTGAACTTCAGTATTAAAGGTCTAATAGAGAAAAGAACCAAAGTGAAGGGGACGTAGGAAAGATTAGCTTATAAATCAAAGAATTTGAATTCGTTTATCATGAGTGCGTGGCGACAAATCTATTACCTGTGCACAAACAGTACACCTTATCTATAACAACATGAAATTCAGATGACAAATCTATTACCTGCACACAAACAGTACACCTTATCTATATCATTATGAAATTCTCCTGACAATTCTATTACCTGTGCACAAACAGTACACCTTATCTATATCATTATGAAATTCTCCTGACAAATCTATTACCTGTACACATATATATAATTTAGCAGAGACCAGCACCTTTCTGTAAAGTAGTTCTGAATCCTGGAAATATTTTATTTAAAAGGAAGAGGTGGTAGTAGAAAACCTATAATTTACAAGAAAAACGTAAACACAAGAGAGTGAGTTGCTGTGTGTGAGAGAGAGAAAGAGAAGAGAGAGACAGAGGAGAGAGAGAGAGAGAGAAAGAGAGAGAGAGAGAGACGAGGGGAGGCAAAAGCAGCTAGTTTGATTTGTAAAGTTTAAAGTTTATTATTTTTTTTAAAAATTCTTTTCTCTCCTCTCCTTTCACAAAGCTCTCTAGAAGAAATGCCGCATTCACCCGATTCCTCTTTATTAAAAAAAAAATTGAATTTATCAGTGTGCACTCTTTTTCTTTTTCTCTCATTCCTTCTGGTGCAAACTCTCAAAAAATGGGGGGAAAAAAAAGTAAAATCGATGATGCCTTTCTCTTTCTCTTTTACTTTTTCTCGCATTCCTTCTGGTGCAAACTCTCAAAAAATGGGGGAAAAAAAAAGTAAAATCGATGATGCCTTTAAGACAAAAATAAAGAAAAACCCAATGTTTTCCCTTGTGACCCCATAACCTCGAAAAGGTCAGGAACGGATTATCGATCTTTTTCATTATACTCTTCTCAAGATATGAGAAGCTGTTCACAGTTCAAAGTCACACACAAACACACACACACACACACGCACAGAGAAACTTAACAAGCATTGAAAACAGTCAATAAAAAAATTTAAATGGTTTAAAAAAAACAACAACCAATATTTAAGCATTTTCAAGAAACAAATAGTGGATGTTAAAGTGAGATAAAAGAGTACTCTGTACACTTGTTCATGTTTCAGTGTTAAATAATATACTATGTCTACTAAATATATTAATATTACATTTGCCGCCACAAATAATTGTATTTAATCAAACGATTCTTTAGAGAGGTAAGTCAATCCAAATCCTTCCTCCCTTCCTTCCTTCCCTTCCTTCCCTCCTTCCTTCCTTCCTTCCTTTCTTTCTTCCTTCCTTCCTTCCTTCCTTCCTTCCTTTCTTTCTTTCTTTCTTTCTTTCTTTCTTTGCTCGATGTTGATTTACTGACACACTCCACTATGCTTGATTTACCTGTTTCCTCTTGTTTATTTTCCTGCTTCTTTCTTTCTTTCTTTCTTTCTTTCTTTCTTTCTTTCTTTCTTTCTTTCTTTCTTTCTTTGCTCGATGTTGATTTACTGACACACTCCACTATGCTTGATTTACCTGTTTCCTCTTGTTTATTTTCCTGCTTCTTTCTTTCTTTCCATTCAAGTAACTATTTATGGTTTGCAAATGACTTTCGCAGACAGTGACGCCATAAGAATAAATATGCTGACAGATATTGGTTACCCGATGGCGCTTCAATGGTCAAGAATCGGGTTAAATGTATGATAACTGCTATAACTATCTGGTAATAAGTATAATAGCCATTATAGCTAACTGTTTATACGTGATAATCATTTAATTATTGATAACATCTTTGAAATTTCAGTTTTTATTTAAGGAATATGTGCAAAACAACGTAATAAGCATAAAGTTTGCATTAGTAATGGTTTGCACATAACCTTTTGCCTTTCTAACCCTCGTCATAGTTGTACTTTTTTTTCAACATCACTTCATCCCTCCACCTATCCATCAGTTAGTTATGTTTCGTTTCGCTTCTTTTTCCCCTCCTTGATACTAGACTATTCGCTTTCCCCTAGCTACAAGATTTCTTTCAAAACCCCCAAGATCTTCCAAAGTCTAATCAAGTCGTAATCCTAGCGACTGCAGCAACAAGGAAAAAGGGGAGACGATTACGCTGTATCACGAGCCTTCGGGTAATTAAGGAACATGTAAAATGAAAGTTTAGGAAAAGAGAACTCTTCAAATTTCGAAGAGTTTGGAACAAAGGGAATGAGACATTGCTGATCTTTTGTCGTTGAAGAATGTCAAACTAGCTCTTAGTCAACTGGCAAATCAAAGGGAGTGAGACATTGCCGATCTTTTGTCGTTGAAGAATGTCAAACTAGCTCTTAGTCAATGGCAAATCAAAGGGAGTGAATCGCTATAAGAAACACCTCCCCACCCACTTCTAACACACAATGATAAATTAAGGCTTCGCCCCCCCCCTCCCCCGACGGTGGGCGGTTGAGGGTGTACTAGGTGTGTCTGTTTCACCCCTTTCCGCCAGCCCTCCACCTCAGACGCACCGCGAGGCTGTGGGGCTCCCCCAGAGGCAGCCCAAGACTGAGAACATCGTGAAGATGAAAAGTCTATTGCGGCATCTGGGGTGAGAGAGAGAGAGAGAGAGAGAGAGAGAGAGAGAGAGAGAGAGAGAGAGAGAGAGAGAGAGAGAGAGAGAGAGAGAGTAACATACACGAGTAGCGGTTTACTCTTGCTTGGTTAGTTGACAATTCTAGGGGAATAGCAGCATTCGCAGCAAAGTCAGATATGTTGCTATATGGCGTTATGTTGCTGGATTATTTGAGAATTCCAGGAAAATGGCAAAATATATGCAACAAAATTGCCTATCTAAATGGCTTACTCTGACTGGGTTAGTTGAGAATTCCAGTGTTCACTATCCCTGAAAAAAAATTGTACAAATAAGTGGTTTAATTATTAAACTACTTGTGCCTTTTCATTTCACTTTTAGCCAATTTCCTTGGCGATGAAAGGACTCTAAAAGGAAATGCAGACATTTTTCGGAAAGTAAGAACTTGACTTGAAGATTAAGTGCGTGCATTTAATATTGCTGCACAGTTGTAATTTACATGATATAAGACCCTCTATTTAATAATTTCGTTTCATTTTACCAGCCAGAATATAAGACCTGTTCAACAATAATAACAAATAATAAAATGTAAAGTCTCATACAACAGATTCTATCGATATTGTGATAAATAGATATGGCGCTTAATTACGAGATGTTAGAAATGTACTTAGAAGTGCGCGCGTGTTAGCCAGTTGTGTACGGGTACACGAACAATTTCGGTTTTTGATCATGAGAGTATTTATACACAGTCACATTAAAAAAAGAATTAAAAAAATTTTCTTTTATAGTAGCCATACTGTTTCAATTCTTGTCCACAAGTGCACGTGTGTATGTTTACTTATTGCTGGCAACACGCCATTTCAATTACATTTCAAAAGTGTACGTGTACATTTTAACACGTTGCCCGGCAACCACGTCTTTTCAAGCTTAAGCCTAGAAATGTGCTTCATGCATGTTAATCAGTTGCATGCTGCCACTCAGAATCTCAGGATGTCACGAGTTGACTCGGGGTCTCGCGTTGACAGCTCTTGTTTGGAACAAGGAGTGAAGAGGGGCGTACATTTCTAGCTCTTCCTCGCCCCCCCCCCCCCACGACATACTGTTTAATAAGATAACTTTTTATATTATGAACGGAAAGTTTATTTGTGTTAAAGTGCAAAAATAAGAGTGGTTAAAGTCAAAATGACCAATATCATGCGTGTCAGAGCAGTGCAAGGAAGATCTGATGTTACTATATATGATAAAAATTATTGGAAAAAACCTGACAGACATCCTGCTTGTCAGGTCAGTGCATGGTCTGATGTTAATATACACATGATGAAAATCATTGAGGAAAAAAAAGTATCCTGCCAAGCCTTAGATTAACTGCGGTTATAGAGTAATTTTCTGGCGAGATATTCCATACGAATTTAACACTTGAAGCAATTTGAAGTTAATGCACCGTATTGAAAACTTTCATTGCATTAAAATGAAGCTATGCCAGCAATACAAGCAGAGACAATTCCATCAATTTTGCAGTCAGCACAAACTTAGAGCAGCGACAAGATGCACCAGATCGAACTCGGTTCAATTGTATGATCCCTAAAACTAAATTTATTCCAGAGATATGATCGATAAATCAGAGAAAGTGTCATATGAGGTATCAGGACGACTTCAAACCCATGACACGAAACATCATGACAAAGTAATACAGTGACAGGAAACAACAGGATAAACTGAAACGAATGATATGAGACAACAGGATAAACTGAAACTAATGATATGAGACAACAGGATAAATGGAATTGAATGATGTGAGACAACAGGACTGAAACGAATGATACGAGACAACAGACTAAATTGAATCCAGGTGTTGTGAGACAGCAGGACGAAATAAATCTAACAACATGACAAAATGAAACCAGTAATATGAGACAGAAGAGCGAATTCAATCCAGTTAAACAAAACACAGCAACATGAAGCCTTTGATGAATCCGAACAACAACACGAAGCCTTTGATGAATCCGAACAGCAACATGAAGCCTTTGATGAATCCGAACAGCAACACGAAGCCTTTGATGAGTCCGAACAACAACACGAAGCCTTTGATGAATCCGAACAACAACATGATACCTCACAACAAGAGCCGCAACACGAACCTAAGAAGGAGTTAAAAACGGAAATATGATATCGTTGGTCACGTGCCCTTTTCAAGCGCGGCCGGCTCTGGTGTCCTGGCATGTTTCGTCCAGGGAGTTAATTCCTTTTACAATTAATACCATGCATGTACAAGTTTTCAGGAAGGTCATCTCAGTACAAACATACGATGTCATCCGTCTTTGCTCTCGTCAAAACAACGATGGCTGTATCACTACAATTTCTTATATCGAGAACGAGGCTGAATCGTTATGCCTACAACGTATATCGCGAAAGGGTTGTCAGTGGAGGTAGAGTTTTAGTTTACGCCCAGAACGTGACTGGTATTAGTAGTGAGTCACATGGTTTACGCCCAGAACGTGACTGGTATTAGTAGTGAGTCACATGGTTTACGCCCAGAACGCGACTGGTATTAGTAGTGAGTCACATGGTTTACGCCCAGAACGTGACTGGTATTAGTAGTGAGTCACATGGTTTACGCCCAGGACAAGACTGGTATTAGTAGTGAGTCACATGGTTTACGCCCAGGACAAGACTGGTATTAGTAGTGAGTCACATGGTTTACGCCCAGGACAAGAATGGTATTAGTAGTGAGTCACATGGTTTACGCCCAGGACAAGACTGGTATTAGTAGTGAGTCACATGGTTTACGCCCAGAACGTGACTGATATTAGTAGTGAGTCACATGGTTTACGCCCAGAACGTGACTGGTATTAGTAGTGAGTCACATGGTTTACGCCCAGAACGCGACTGGTATTAGTAGTGAGTCACATGGTTTACGCCCAGAACGTGACTGGTATTAGTAGTGAGTCACATGGTTTACGCCCAGGACAAGGTTTGTATCAATAGTAAGACCTATAGTTTGATTTCAGAACGGAGCTATATCATAAGTAAGGTACATAAATTAATTCTGAAACGAAGCTAACAATGATTCTAAAGACGTCAACAGCATTCCCGAATAATCGAGTTAAGATAATAGGCTACCAAGACAACAAACAAGTAGCAAGAAGTGAAAACAAACAAACAACAAAAAATGACCTACATGAAAAAACCTCGTCCAGTCAATAACATTGAGATTCCAGGAAAGGAATGCATGTCATGTCGATGAACACTGCATAATGCTTTTGGCCGCCAAGTTGTCGTAGAAGGGAGGTTGCGTGAGGATTACAATGATTGGAAATGGAGGGCAGGAAAAAATAAATCATTCAAACATAAATGAAGAATAAACGAGGTATCAACTTTGGGACACACATTTTGGTGCTAATTATTAACTGCATTGAATTCCCTCCCTCCCTCCCTCCCTCACTTAAACACTAATACTAACAACTGCAAACAAAAACTACACACAAAAATGCATGCACACTTTAACACATATCACGCACACTCAATACGCCAATACACATTTTAATTTATATATTAAAACTTTAATGTATTCTTTTTAAAGTAATGTTTTGTATCAGGGGAGGAATGAACCTGATAAACAAAGAATGACAATATAGAGGAACATGGGATTTTATAATAAAATGAAAATAACTGAGTAAAATTTACAATAGAAATGTTATCAAATATACAAAATAAAACCCAGAGAGCATTTGTATAGTGATATTTATATTTTTTCAATCTTTCAAATCTATAGTTTACTGAGTTTAAAATAAATAAATAATATTAAAAATATTGTGTTTAGTCCTTATGAAGTCCCAGTCAGTATTTCAAACGTAAAACTACAATATGTAACGATCTTCATAAGTACAGAAACGTACGTGATTGAAATCAAGTAAGGGTGAACACATACCCAAGCTTGTACAACGCTTAATGAGATTTCTCAGTGGGTAACTATAACCACATAGGGACAATGGTTTATAAATATACAACAATTAACATAAAAAAGTCACAAATGGAAAAACTTTACAATTACTGACACAAGTGTAGCAGGCACACATGGTTTTGGTTGCAAAAGAAATCTAGAACGTAACATTAACACCAAGCAAGATGATCAAAATTATCCACCCATCGTCTTCATTCGCGCAGTCAAGCATGCAAACATCTACCGCATAATACAAATACAGGTATACTAAATGTGAAATGTACTGCAATCACCAGTAATTTATATGACGTAACAGTAGAAGTGAGCAGGATTCACCGTCATACATGTTTTGCGCAATGCGTTTTCATACAATCACCCCAAATGTTAGCGCCCCTAAAGATTAATTTAAAAGAAGAAAGGCAAATAAAACTGTAACAGGATCGATCAGTTTAAATGTAAAATTAAATTAGGAAATAGAATTCGCTCAAACGCCTACTCCAAAATTTTAATGTTGGTTAATACTAATTCACTTGCATAAGCGTTGATTTAATCATGCGATAAACTGACAATTGTTGCTAAGGACCTAGGCAGGACTCGGACAGAGTCAGAACTAGTTATTAGAATTGGGAGAGAGAGAGAGAGAGAGAGAGAGAGAGAGAGAGACGAGAGAGAGAGAGAGAGAGAGAGAGAGAGAGAGAGAGAGAGAGAGAGAGAGAGAGAGAGAGAGAGAGCGAGAGAGAGAGAGAGAGACATGCACAGAGACAGACGCACACATACACACATGTGACAGAGGCGGGAAAGAGGGTGGCTGAGGCAAACACTCACATATAGCAAGAGATACATTCACTTGCACGCACACAGAAAGAGAGGGAGAGAGAGAGGGGGGAGAGAGAGAGGAGGAGAAAGGAAGTAAAAGAGGGAGAGAGCAAGTTCTTAGAGAAAGATGGGTAATCAAATCTAAATAGAAAACAAAAGACGACATTAAAATTGCGTGTTAAGAATATTTAAACATCATGAGATATACATAAAAATAAATAAACAATTGAAATGAAATAAAATCATATTAAACTAAAAAGAAAAAAAGAAATGAAAGAGCACTGTCGTACGTGATCCTTAACGTCACACCATCCTAACTTTCCTCATTGGTCTCCAAATAGTTATATTTAGTACGTGATGTTTGACGTCACACCATCCTAACTTTCCTCATCGGTCTCCAAATAGTTATATTTAGTACGTGATGTTTGACGTCACACCATCCTAACTTTCCTCATCGGTCTCCAAATAGTTATATTTAGTACGTGATGTTTGACGTCACACCATCCTAACTTTCCTCATTGGTCTCCAAATAGTTATATTTAGTACATACTTACTTACCTGTTCTCTTCAGGGAAAAAAGTGTTAACTAGCATGCAAACAATTGAGATACAATTGCATATAAATAAACACAAATTCTCTATCTCTTATGGAGACACGCGCACCATATTCACACACACACACACATATACACACACGCACAGACACGTTCATACATATTATTAATATTTATCAGACTTCCTTTTCCATCTTTTCTTCATTTGAATGAAGAGATTTATTTCCTGTCATATACTCAGAATAGCCCCAGATCTGTCTCTGTATTTCAAGACTCCATTTTCAGCGTTTTAATCTCATAGATCGATTTAATTTCTACGTACGATCAGTGTCTTTTTTATTTATTTTTTTTTAAATTAAAAAAGAGCTAGCATAACAAAATGTTGTTTCATCGTGTTGATACGACGAAGAAAATTCTATCACAATCATAAAGAGGAACAAAGACTAAAAACACCATGACATAAAGGCCAAGAAATGTCCAGCACACATACAAGCGTAATACCAGGTTGTTTGATGACTCACCATATAAGGCCAAGAAATAGTCCATTACGCATACAAGTTTAATACCAAGTTGTTTGATGACTCTCATCATATAAAGTCACTAACGATACGAAACAAAGGTTGTATGGATTTTAACTTGAATTTGGGTTGTTTAGTGATTTTTGTAAATATATTCTCATATGTAAGCAAGCTATAGAAGTGAAATTGCACTTTGCAGGTCAATCTAGAATTCAACCCCCAATTACGACCATTCAGCCAAGGGCCAACCACTCAAAATGAGAACCGGGCAAAGCATCCGACAGTCCTATTGCTAGGGGAGTGGAATTGATTTCTAAGAATAAAACAAAAGCAAGTCTAAAGTGCTGTAAGTAAAGTGATAGACTGCCAAGAAAACCATTGTCATGGATTAAAGTTCATGCACGAAGATGTAAAGCAGTAAAATATCCACATATTTTATATTGATAGTAAGACAATTTACTAAGTTAAAACGAGAGTGAAACAAACTCTTTCTATGCCTAAAGTAGAAACGCAAGTAGAGAGGGGAAAATGACTAAAGACAAATGTAAAACAAGAAAAGTAGCCCCTACAACACATAAAGAATAAAGAATAACAACCACAAAATGTCATTCATAAATATAATAAGAAAGAAAAGCAAATGAAGTGGTGAGTATGTGTGTGTGTGTGTGTGTGTGAAAGAGAGAGAGAGGGAGAGAGAGAGAAAAGACAGAATTCAGTGATAAATTAATATAAAAGCATTATTTAAAGACGGGCGTATGCTTATATACTTCTCATGGTGATTATAAATGCTGACCACGTGTGCAATATACTTTGAAAAATACGTAGATTGGGAAAATGGACACGTTAGAAAATAGCATAGTCATCCATCATAATCCTCCATCATAATCCTTCCTTTTCCTTACAAGAAAAAGTATAAGAGGAAGAAATTACCAGATAAATACAATAACAGAAGACAATCAGAAAGAAACAAGAAGAAAAGAAACAGAATATTGATATTATTATTAAGTACTCACCAGCTCTGCTTTCACTGTCTGCAGGTTTCACTTGTATGGGTCGGTTCATCTGCAACAAAGATTAAAAGGTCTGACTCAAAACATATAAAGTGCATATACGAATGGTTCGAATACGACAATTAGAGCTTCTAAAAAACAAAACAAAATACAAATACCAAAAAAACAAACAGCAACAACAGAACCAAAGAGCACTACTATTGTTTGTTTAATAATATTAAACCAAAGGTTACGAATAGAGAGCTAAAACAAATGTTAACAACAAGTTTAATTGCTTCTTGTTTTTTTTTTTTAAATAAGGCAAATGATCATGAAAGCAAACCTCATTTAAATGACTAGCAGATTAGTGTGTTAAAAACCTCTTTCATAGTGATTCTTATGCATATAGACCTAAACGTGGTTTGGATGGGGGTTGATTGAGCTAAATGAACCTTTTGAATGCATATTAATTTAAGAGAGTTTTTTAACGGTTTCCAAGCCGGCTATTGTACGCAAGTTGTCAGTTCGTAAATCTGTTGTCTTAACTACAAAGACGCATTTTTAACTTAGTCGAATGATAATTTGAGCAACCAGTCTGTTTAGGTTGAAGAGAGGAAATTAATTTGATCAGTAAATTAAAGTTTCCATAAATTCCTAAGCAGGGTCTATAAATAAAAACTGGACACGTAACATAGTGATAACAGATTTAATAGTCGTATATATACATATGTATATAAAATGCATGTATTCTAAATGCTAAGCAGATTTGTGATGACGTATTCAATTCCTGTGTAAACAGCACAATAACGACTAGTGACTTTACAATAAACCAGGGGTATTCAAGTATATACTGAAGAATGTACTAATACAATTAATGGCGGGCACGAAACTATCCTGAAATGGGGATTTCATTTCCTATTAATTATAAGATTTTAATATATTAATGAATTATAATTATTATTTGAAAAATGAAACTTGAAAATGCAGAACTATGTGAATATAAACTTATTTTGATATCAGTTGCGTATGTTGGGTTTATGGACGAAGGCGTGCACTTCCGGGTAGTGAGTGAATTCTTAAAGGTGTAATAGTTTGTTCATGGAAAGTGTTGACTGGGATTAGGATCATATGTTGGACGTATTGGCATGCAGTCCACACACAAGGATGCAGTGAACCGTGCCAAAATTTAACCCCCTGACTGCCGAACCGAGGATGACCAAAAGAGCATAGAATATGTGTACCATTCGTACACAACAATCATATCCGATAATCGACCTGTGCGCGTACATAATAATTCCAATTAATTTTGTGATATGACTACAATCAGTTCATTGTCTTCGTCTGAAATGCTTACATAACTGATTTAGAAGTCATTTTATTTAGTCACGACAGTCACGTTGTACTCATTAAATAAATACTGTGGTAGAAATACTCACACCTTTTAATATAGGACAGAGAATTCAATACTCGATTGCAACAAAGCTCTTTCTTTCTTTCTTTCTTTCTTTCTTTCTTTCTTTCTTTCTTTCTTTCTTTCTTTCTTTCTTTCTTTCTTTCTTTCTTTCTTTCCTTTTCTTTCTTTTCTTCCTTTTGTTTGTTTGTTTGCTATCTATCTATCTATCTATCTATCTATCTATCTATCTATCTATCTATCTATCTATCTATCTATCTATCTATCTATCTATCTATCTATCTATCTATCTATCTATCTATCTATCTATCTATCTATCTATCTATCTATCTATCTATCTATCTATCTTTCTTTCTTTCTTTCTTTCTTTCCTTTTCTTTCTTTTCTTCCTTTTGTTTGTTTGTTTGTTTGTTTCTTTCTTTCTTTCCTTTCTTTCCTTCCTTTTGTTTGTTTGTTTGTTTGTTTCTTTCTTTAAAGAATATATCTTCATCCATGAAAAATGAATGGGATCAAAGACAGTTGTTTACAAAGTGATTAAAATATTTAAAAACAAATATATAAATATAAAAATCGTGACCGCCGTACAATAAATCGACATTCTTTCCCCTAGAACTTCAACCCACTCCATCCAACACCCCAACCCCTCTCCCTTATTCCAGTTCAACCAAACCAACCAGCCAATGCGCGATAATGCTCACATATGATATAAGCACACATACACATAATCTCACCTGTCAAAAAGAATCAAAAAGAAACAAAAAGCTACATGTAATGATCCCCTAAACCACGACGAAATACAACTGTGTACGATTAAATAATTTATGTAAATGAATGAAGAAGGAAACTGTAAAAACGAATAGTGAGCAAATTAAAAATAATTAAAATCAACCGAACTGATATCGACACCTGTACTTATCATGTGATCCCACAGCCTGCATACCCTTTTCGTGACGTCAGTAGTAACGCGACATCATTTCCCCATTCCACTTCCTTTCTTGAGACTGCGAGGGATGGATCCAAAAGGAAAGACAGGAAATGAGACACGGTCTCAGAATGGCTTCCATCCCTTTTGGCAGCCCGTTTCCTGGCCGTTCTCAGGCGAACAATGGGAGAAAAAGGTCAAAAACGGGAAAGGGGATTTTTGTAGGACGGACAGCTAAATGACTGAAGATTTAAAGAAGAAATGAACTGCCTCGACCGATTGCTGTAGTTTACTGGGTGCGACCGTTGCTTAGTTGGTTGCTGATGTGCGAATTCGACTCCTATTCAGAGAGCATTCGTTGCTTCACTGGCTTGGGTGAGTGTTGTTTAGTTGGTTGCTGATGTGCGAATTCGACTCCTATCCAGAGAACAGTCATTGCTTCACTGGATGAGACCGTTGCTTAGTTGGTTGCTGATGTGCGAATTCGACTCCTATTCAGAGAGCATTCGTTGTTTCACTGGCTTGGGTGAGCGTTGCTTAGTTGGTTGCTGATGTGCGAATTCGACTCCTATCCAGGGAAAAGTCATTGCTTCACTGGGTGAGCGTTACTTAGCTGGTTGCTGATGTGCGAACTGGACTCTTGTTCAGAGAAGAGATTTGCAGATTTGATCATTCCCTGCTTAAAAAGAACTACACATAGAGAGGGGTGTACAGGAGGGAGTGGTGCGTCAGTTTGAAAGCAACTTCAAGGGGAACAACTACGCATGGATACTAGTAGCAAGAGGTGTGAAGAGCGGATGATCTGATGAAGCAAATCTCGACAATTTACAGTCCATCGCTATATCGCGCTGACTGCACGGAAACCACATATCTCGACAGATCGACAGACCTATTATAAATTCATAGTAATAAAGAAAAGACTTGATCAAAGACTAAAATAATATTTCTGAGAACAGTACAAAAACAAATCGATTTGCAAACTTTTGTCAAATAAAAATTAAACAAACTAATAAAATGTTATTATAAATACGTGAATTCGTACGTAAATAGAAATCATCAACTAACAAACGAACACAAGCAAGTTAAATTAAAATACGAGAAAACAAATTCAACCGCACAAGTAAACAAACCAAAACAAACCCCCCAAACAATCATTGAATAAAATATAAACAAACAAGCAGCAAACAAAGCATGGAAGCAAAAAATATGTCAGTGAACAGTACAGATACTTACAAACAAATATGCCACTGAACCATACAGATACTTATAAACAAATATGGCATTGAACCATACAGATACTTACAAACATGCAAACAAAAGTGTGCAAGCAATAAAGCAATCAAGACAACAAACGAGCAAACAAACCACTAGACAGCCAGCAGTCAAGAACTAACCAAACCAACCATCAATAACAACAACTAATCAGCCAGCATCTAATAACTAGAACCAGCCAACAATCAGCCAGCACCTAATCAACTAGCTAGCCAACCAACAACCTGCAGCTAACCAGTCAATCAGTTAAGATCTACAACAAACTAACAGGCACCTATTAATCAACTAACACTGACCAATCAACCAGAAATCAACCAGTCAAACCTGCCAACAACTTTACAGCGAGCATCAATCAACCAACAAATAACCAGCTAAACAACCATCAACCAACCCGCATTTTTATCACCATACAGTTTACGCTTAATTTGAACGGATGTCATAGAAAGGAATCGAAACTGCTGAGTGATTATGACACACAAAGGTATGAAGTGAAGAAATCCACTACAAAAATACCAACACTATGGAGCAAGTAACCGAAGGGAAATCAATATGGCTGAACGATCGTTGCAGAAAAAGTTCAAAGGTGAAAGAGTTCAGCACATTAAAGACTATGACAATGATCAGAGCATTTAGGAACGCCAAGACAACGGAAGAATTAGTTAAAATTAAGATGTACATGCAGAACAGAAACTCACTAAGACATTGGACTATGGCATAATAACTTTAGGACTATGGTTTAATCTAGTCACTATAAGCAGTTGGAGTCTTCACTAAGACTGTAGAATGGTGAGATAGTTGAAGAGTAACGGCACAGAAGAAATTCAGATTAAAAAGATTTTCGACATTTTATGATGTATGGATAATTTAAGTGCGACTGCAGTATAAGACAATAATAAAGATATTAGTGAAAATGCTCAGATGGACATGTAAAGGATTTAAGCGGACAGGCAGATTATGAAATAACAAAGTCATTACTAGAGACGTTTAAATGGACGCCCTAGAACTATGAACTAATTCAGTCAGTAGTAGAGAGGTTTGGATGGACAGTAGGATTATGAAATAATTCAGTCAGTAGTAGAGAGGTTTGGATGGACAGTAGGATTATGAAATAATTCAGTCAGTAGTAGAGAGGTTTGGATGGACAGTAGGATTATGAAATAATTCAGTCAGTAGTAGAGAGGTTTGGATGGACAGTAGGATTATGAAATAATTCAGTCAGTAATAGAGAAGTTTAGTTGAGCAGTTGGATTCTGAAACTTATTTATCAAGTCACTGGTAGAAAAGTTAAGTTTATGAAACAATATCACTTAATAGAGAAGTTCATATGGGCTGCAGGTTTATGGACATTAACTATCAAGTCACTGGTAGAAGTGTTTAGGATTCTGAAATTATAAAATGATTTTTAGAGAGGTTCATATGCCCAGCAGGATCAAAACCAAATTTATAATTATTTTATATTTTTTCAACAAGATTTCGTGTTCCATGTGGAAATTCAGTTTAGTATGATAAAACCAAATTTATAATTATTTTTATTTTTTCAACAAGATTTCGTGTTCCATGTGGGAATTCAGTCCAGTATGACTATCTCAAAAGTACCATATTGCTGTGGATGCACTCATGTGTGTCATTAAATAAAAGCACAGTACTATTGTAAACGTTAAAAATATATATTATATATATAATTTAGGAACAGTAATTAAAAAATATATTATATATAATTTAGGTAAATATATTTTATATAATTTAGAAACAGTAATTAAAAAAAATGGATAAACTAGCTTCGTTCGATTGCACAACTCTCTCTGCTACATCGATGACCTTAACGTGAACATGACCCAAGGGGTTCTTCATGAATTCGGAAAAAAGACACTTCTCTAAGTTCACTTATGTTTAGGCACTTCGGGACCGCCAATCAGCACTTTCCGAAATTGTGACCAGTTTGTAATTGAATGAAGTTTGTTTTAAATTAAATAACTCAGGAATTATACAATGTTCAGCTGTCTAGTGAACCACCTTATACAATTAGAGATTTGCGCAATGTAAGTTAGCTCCCTTAATGTCTCTTTTCGCACTGGACTATGACGTTGCAAAAGCTCTTGAGCAATTTCTATGTCCGGAATCATTGCCAAGGTCGCTTTGGCCGAGTCTTGCAAGGGCACCTGCCTGTCAAGCCATTCGTTGTGGTGGCCAAATGAAAGGGAGAACACAAATTGGCACTCACTTTGAATGATTTCCCTTTAAATGCAAATGTCAGTCATACTGAAGAGGTGAGCTGTTTGATAGAAAGAGTCAACTGCAAGGGGTGAGAGCGTGTTTGAAGAAAAAAAACCAAACAAATAAAATATGCGTTATCACTTCTCATCCTCTACATTGTCAAATACACCAAGCCCACCCTACACTCATTCACACTGACCTTAAAGACTTTCTTTAAATAATAAGACGTCTTATACAACAAGTTTGTAAGATTCTAGTCTCTGTTACACTTTACAATCTTTGATCAGTTTAACGGAGAAAAATGTCAGGAAAGAAAAGGTAATATTGCATTTGAACGCAACTAGAACCAAAATGCAGACACCGGGGGATAACAGAGATGTTTCGCTAGTTCTTTTTTAAGTAAAATTATTTAAACATTTTTGTTCAAGGACGGTATTATTTTAATTTGCTGGATTTAAAAGTACTTAAATTGAATTTCAAATAGTCAATTAGTTAACTCTTGTTAATTAAACTTTACTAAATAAGAGAAAGCTTTAATTAAACTCTACAAACATAACGCATTGATTAAACTTTATTTTACAAGGATGATGTATTAAATATAGCTTTATTAAAGGATAACGAATTGATTAAACATTACTGTACACGGATAACACATTAATTAAACATTCCTGTACATGGATAATGCATTAAGTGAATTCTGTTCTACCCGGATTTCGAATTAATTAAACTTTATTAAAGGAACATATCAGACTGATTAAACTTTATTATACAAGTTTAATGTATTAATTAAAATTCATTACACAAGGTTAAAGCATTCATTAACATTTATTACACAAAGTTAACGCATTCTTAAAAATTTATTGCACAATGTTAATGTATTAATTAAAATTTATTACACAAAGTTAACGCATTCATTAAAATTTATTACACAAGGTTAAAGCATTCATTAAATTTTTAAGCAGAATTAAATCAATCTGCACTGGAGTACTAGTGCTAACAGTGCAAAGCAGACGATTCTGGGTTTTTGCGCTCTTATCAAAATTATAAAAATTCCTTAGCGTTAGGTATTTCGCCCATTTAAATTTATTCTGTATCTTCTTCTTTTTGAAGGAAATTCTGACACTGGTTCTTTCAATAGCATTCCATGTGTGAAAATAATTATGTCAGGGCTTGGAACGTGTCCCTAATGCCTGTGTGAGTAGGTGTTTGTAATTTTGTTGATGAGTGGGTGGGGAGGTCGATGTACGGGTGAGTTGGTGTATGTTTGTGGATAGGAAGAGGGTGTTCTTGCCGATCTACGACTTGAAGAACTTCAAACAGTTCATTTCCACCCCTAGAACCAAAATATGTTCTAAAAGAATTATTTTTCTGACGTAATTAAGAGGTAGACAGGCAGAATGAATATAATATATATAAATGAGAGAGAGAGAGAGAGAGAGAGAGAGAGAGAGAGAGAGAGAGAGAGAGAGAGAGAGAGAGAGAGTGTGAGAGAGAGAGAGAGACAGACAGACAGAAGAGAGATACTGGAAGAGTTGTAAGGATAGAATGCTTTCATGAAATGGGCGTCATTTTCATTATATAATGTAGGTAGCTTTAAAGATGGAAATATAGGAGTCTTATGAATATAATCTTGTTGACATACGAGCTGTGACACTAGACCAACCTAGTTATTGGTTATGATGATGATTATTATTAATCTTACAATACTAATTACAATTGATGAATTTATGTTATTACTAATTCTCCAGAAGACGCCACTTGTCTCTCTCACTTGGTGGATATGCGGGTGCTGTAAATGTTTTCTCTCTTCCAGAACATTAAAGACAAACATTTACCGTCACACAGTATTACCGTAGGTGGAAAACATCTTACCGAAGGAGAAGATAACTCAATTTTTAATCTATATTTAGGAATCTCTCATCCACCAACTATCGCTCCAACATATAGTTATCAATATGTGTAAGAGGTCAATAAATTTATTTAATCAACAATCAAATATACAAAAAACAAATATACAATGTGTGACACATGCGCCATTTACTTAATGAAGATAATTATTACTATTAATTAATCTTTCATAACTAATTTCAAGTGATAAGAATATTAATTTTTTTTATTAATGATCCTCCAACAGACACCACTCGTCTCTCACTTGGCGGATATTTTGGCGTTGTAAACGTTTTCACAGTTCCACAAAATAAAACAACATTTACAGTCGCATAAGGTTTTCTGCAGGTGGAAAGATTCTTACTTAGCAGAAGACAAATCCGACTTTAATCTATATTTAGCGAGCCCCATCCACCCACTTTCTTCTCCAACATAAGTATATCAATATGCATAAGAAAGTCAATAAATTTAACAATAAATTTATTAAAAGAAAAATCAACTATACAGATGACAATTACAATGAAACAAATAATTTGACATCAAGAATAGAGTCCATACAAATTGTAGATTAGTCCTATCAGAGAATAGAAATGGAGTTATTAGAAGAGGTTATTATAAACTTCACATAACCTGGATTAAGTACAGCTTCCAGTCTTTTCACTGGTCTTTTCAATGACGTCACAGTGTCAAAATGTCCTCTCTCAGCACATGTTCCCGCCTCATGCACAAGAAAACACTGATGCGTCATTATTAGTAGTAAACTAGTCCGTCGAGTTAGTATTAAACTAGCCCACAGAGTTAGTATTGAACTAGCCCATAGAGTTAGTACTAAATTAGTGCGTAGAGTTAGTACTAAACCAGTCCTCACTGTTATTTGCATCAGAATCTCTGAATGGATTAGAGTGAGCATAAGTCCACTGAGCTAATCGTAATAATATAGATCACCTCATAAATCATACGACAGTTGCTGATAACTGTATTAAATTGGATATTTACTGTCGTGGATTATGACCTTTAACAACTATATCGTTTAGAAATAACTGATTCTTTTAAAGATACTTATACGAAAGAAAAAATTTTTTTGACTTCAGATTAATAATATCAAATAAGTAGTTGAAAACAGAGGAAGAGAGGCAGACAAATATAAGTACAAACACAAATCTGGAAAGATAGAGGAAAGAAAAGGAAACTGTGAGAGACTAAGAGAAAGAGAGGGAAAAGGGGACAGGAAGGAATGAGAGAGAGAGAGAGAGAGAGAGAGAGAGAGAGAGAGAGAGAGAGAGAGAGAGAGAGAGAGAGAGAGAGAGAGAGAGAGAAATGGGAGGAGGGAGTTGGGGGAGCGAGAATAAAAACCAAGGCAGACACGGAGACAGTTTCTCGCGTCACTCCAATGACAAGAACGAACGACTTTGTGAATTCCATAATAACAGCCTGTTCACTGGTCAAGTCCCAACTTGACCACTTTGGCATGGAGAACATAACCCATCTGTTAGCCTGAAAACAGTGACTGACATTGTGCACGACTACACTGATACGGTGTGTCCCGCCCGGAAATCAATTGTCCTCAGGCACTCGAACTTTTCCTCTTGCTCAGCACCACATCATGCATATTCACCGAAGGGAAGGAAAAACATGATAGAATTGAAAATAAAAAACAACCCCGAAGAGAGAAAGAAGCCAATTTCTGGCTCTCTGGCAAAGGAAGCTTTAAAAAGCGGGGTCATCAGCAGGCATTTTAATTCCAATTCCAATTAATGACGTGGCCGTCATAAAGGCATGTTGCAGAGGCAATGACATTCCGAGACATGGAAAGCGTGCGAAAGAGCGGGCGGCACAAAATTTTCTGTCTCCGAATTTGACAGGAATAATTGTAAATGTGCAAATTCTCTTGCTTAAAGCCGCGATTTAATGACTTCGGTTTGAATCGCAATCACAAAATGCGAAACGAAATATCAGACGTCACCGATCCCCTCAATGGAGGATGTGCATGCGAGATAATTAGGACACGAAATTCAAAAGGAAAGATTCAACAAATCGAAGTTCTCTCTCTCTCTCTCTCTCTCTCTCTCTCTCTCTCTCTCTCTCTCTCTCTCTCTCCTACCCGTACATACTACAAACACTCTCACACAGACATAAAACACACGCATACCTTTTCTTGTCACACACACCCATTTACCCACCCCCAGTTTTGCTCTCTTAATGACAATTTCGATCTGACGCAATATCTGTACTAATCGCCAACACGATAAAATAAAGTCCCAATAGCGCCAGTCTACAGCAGAAACGCCGACTAAAAGTCGTTTTGAAGAGTAGTGATGTGGTGGGTAGTAGAGAAAAGTAAATGAAAAATAAATTGAAATGAAGTATTTATTAAAGTAAATTGTCATATATCAAAACACTTAATCAACACTATTATAAAAATAATAAATAAAGCAATATCATAATTTTCTCATAAATGCACTTTTATGGTTTTATGACATTGCTACAAGTAACAGCAATAAATACAATAAACAAAATTTGAGGCCCAACAACGTCCCTCCAAAAACAACAAACGACAAATAACGAACTCCAAACAAAACGGATAAAAAGTACTAAGGCAAAGTTAAGAGTTGAATCCTCTTACTGCCACAGTAATTTTAACTTCGGAAGTTAAAAAAAATATTTCTTCACTCTTCAAAATTTATAGATGAGAACCGAATAAAAAGGGTAAATTCATTGTAAATTGCTTTTTTTTTTTTTTTGACGCGTTTCCACGCTTGAAATTAATACAGAAGGAAGATATCGGTCTGGAACAGATGAGAAAATACTCATTGGTGGTTGCTTTATCTTCGTCTCCAGAGCTTGCATGGGGCCTTTGGTAGCTACGTTGGCTTCCTTTGTCTCCAGAGCTTGCGTGGGGCCTTTGTCTTAAGATGTTTTTGGTCCCACATATTTTAGGATACTTGGATGACCTCAATGTATTTTGGGGCCTCAAGTACCAATTGGATCGCTTAGTGTGGAAGGGCCCTTCACAGAGAAGGTGGGGCATCAAATAGCGTGTTAATAACGAGCAAGTTGATGTAACTTATATCTTTCTTATGCCCCTCAAAGTCGGTTTGAAACCCTTTTAAAAAAAATCGAATTAAAAAATAGTAACCATTTAAATGATTTATACCAATTCTCATAATGGAAGCAAGTGTTTTCTAGGTCGGAATGCGGTTGTCGAAATTTGTGGATGCACCTGAATTGAAACTAACTACATTGGGGTTTTGACTAACGACAATCCTTCAATTTCTTTGCATCAACATTGCAATGCTTATAATCTTTCATTCGTATTTCTTGTTGATACTGTCGTTAGTAAAATTAAAGAAAATCTTTGTACATGTGATTTTTCAAGTGCAAGTTTATAATTTTAATTGATAATTATTTCACCAATTAATCTCAAATAACTTCAATTTGTAAAGTTTGAGGATTATGCAAATGCCAGCAATTGTAAATTATTTTATGAGACATTTTCCAAGAGAGAGAAATAAAAGACATTTTTCTGGAGATACACTTTTCCCCCTTCTGACTTTAGACTTAACACAGTACACATACTTTCGAGTCCAAATGTTATAGTTTATTTTTCACATGCTAAAGTAAGAAAACAGTTTCTTACACTTCAAATTTACTATAAAAATACCCCAACCCTCTCCGCATTACTGAAAAGCACACAGCGTGAATATGCTTTCATAAGAAATGAAACACTGTAAAGAAACGCTACTGTCATCCACAGCGAAAATCACTTTATGCAGATTAATGCAAGTAGTCGATCGTGGTTACTTACTTTACTCTAACCATTCACTAAACATAACAAGTATAGGGCGTGGTTACTTAGTTTACTCTAACCATTCACTAAACATAACAAGTATAGGGCGTGGTTACTTAGTTTACTCTAACCATTCACTAAACATAACAAATATAGGGCGTGGTTACTTAGTTTACTCTAACCATTCACTAAACATAACAAGTATAGGGCCTATTAGTGATACGCTCAAGTCTTAATACCTTTCCTTCACAAGTGTTTCTTAGAAAAAATGATAAGGTATTTCGACTTTACACGCATAAATATCCCCCACCACACACACACACATACAAACACACACAATTATTTTCACACACATAGTAACATACAAACAAACACAAATATATAAAGTATATATACACACAGAATCAACCACAGGAAGTCATCACTTAATATAAATATGCATCTTTCTAGAAATTTAGCCGTTAATAACCCTACCCCCGACAATGAGTCCTTGATTCCCTAGGCAACATATAGCCTCTAAGTGCCCACACCCGTATCAACTGTAAAATAAAAATGACTGCATGAAACAAGAACAAGGAATATGTTTTGTGTCCTCACCCTAAGGGATTGCCCATTAGTATACCCTAAGGGATTGTCCATTAGTACCACCCTATGGAATTGTCCTTCCTGCATCTCTTTCTAATCTGCTTACAGACATATAATGTCAATATTAACACAACGGGTAGGAAGGAAAAAAAGAAAACAATTCAAAAATGTAATTGTGCTCTTCATAAAATTAGGCAAATGTTTCAACAATGAATACTAACAAATGCAAACGTATTTGTGCGGACAAATTCACAATGTGATCCTAAAAGAAAGTAGCCAATTAAATGCAGCCATGCAAAGGATGTCTCATCAATTATCTCTTTTAACACAAAGGATGTCTCATCAATTATCTCTTTTAACACAGAGGAAGTCTTATAGTACAAGTGTAGCAGCAAAGTACCTACATTTTATTCGAGGCAGAAAATTTAGTGGAAATATAGTAAATCTCTCTCTCTCTCTCTCTCTCTCTCTCTCTACCTACCTACCTACCTACCTACCTACCTACCTATCTATCTATCTATCTATCTATCTATCTATCTATCTATCTATCTATCTATCTATCTATCTATCTATCTATCTATCTATCTATCTATCTATCTATCTATCTATCTATCTATCTGTCGGTCTGTCTATCTATCTATCTAGAAAGAAAGCAGACACACATTGAAAAAGATGGATAAAATACAGTATGATGATTGGCCAGTAAAACCTATTAAGTGTCCCCCCAAAACATAGGCTTATCACGTGACATTTTCTACGTGTCTGCACACACTGAGAAAGGATTCAGCGCTGATTCGGGTTTGGGGGTGGGGGTGGAGGGAAGCAGCCCTGATCGAAGCAGTAGTGTTTGCGTTCCTTTAGCACCAGATGCTGGACAAAGATTGAAGTTCTTGCACTGACAACACAATAGGCGCCAAACAAATGCACTTGGACGTCAAGACACTTTTGACTGTTCATTTCAGGTTGTCTTTTGACTTTCAACCCATTAAAAAAAAATTCAAAAATGAAACGGCTTGAAGGAGTATTTTGACGACTTCAGTCACCGTTTCAGTAGTATTTTTAACGCTCTTTAGTTGTTGGTTAAGCGGCCGCAAGCATCCACGTGCAAATAAACATGTCAGCCCCAGTTTAACTGAAAACAAATTGACGCTAAGAGTCGTGAATGTTGCCCATACGTCTACTTCTGTCAAATATATTATCAACACTATTATTTGTACATTTGAATTAATAATTTAAATGAAATATTATCTTACAACCAACAGTTCTTTAAGTGGAGAAATACCCGATCATGTTAAATTCGTACCTGATGCCAGATGAATCAATTAATGTTAGAAGTGTAAGGAATCAGTCAAGCACACAATGTGATAAATACACCGCTTAACCTTATTATTGCTTTCTTACCCTTCTTGTGTAAGATACGAAACATTACAAATGACCCGACCCTTCATGCCTACGACACGAAGCATTACAAATGACCTGACCCTTCGTGCTTACGACACGAAACATTACAAATGACCTGACCCTTCTTGCCTACGACACGAAGCATTACAAATGACCTGACCCTTCATGCCTACGACACGAAGCATTACAAATGACCTGACCCTTCTTGCCTACGACACGAAGAATTACAAATGACCTGACCCTTCTTGCCTACGACACGAAGAATTACAAATGACCTGACCCTTCTTGCCTACGACACGAAGAATTACAAATGACCTGACCGGAGACAGTTTACAGAAACAAGTCTGTATGCTAGAAAAGAATAATCACACTTGCTTGTAAGCAAATGAATGTAAGCTGTTTCGTACGTCGGCCTAAGAAAAAGAGGATTCGTTAATTTTACAGATAAGTACAACTTGTAAAATTCTAGAATGACAGCAGTCCCAATGAGGACATTTTTCAGGTTGCAGTCTAAACAATTTGTTTGATGATTAATTTGGAAGTTTATAAGAATTGCGAGATTCGTAGAAACAAATTATGTGAAGAGAAACTATATGTATGTGTCTTAACTGTAATCTACAAAAGACAAAATAAAGACAATGATGCATGCAAACAGATAAAGCAAAAAATAGGTACACTTTGACAAAAGAGCCACTAGTACAATGTGACATGTACTATCATAGTTATAGCGACATAGTAAACAATCCTAATAGGAATAGGTAAACAACCATACTTGCAGAGATCTAATTATGTGTACAGTAATTTAATTATGTCCTTTCTTAAGTCTCACCAATTAAACACTTTCAAACTACATGTTTAACTCGCGCGCCTTAATTCGTTTCCTCTACCTCTGTCGCTGCCTTAAGAACTGTACAGCCAGAGACATAAACTACTTAAGCTGCAGGTAACGTTCGCAAACGGGAACGCTTAAAAAAAAAAAAGAAAGGTCACCGTAGGTGCACCAATCTACAATTTTGCAAACTTTGCTGGTTTGGGCCGGAAGAGCCAGGACAAAGATATTAGTTCCAGATGTTTGTGAAATATATTGCCTTTTAGTGTAGGCCGATTAAAATTTAATTAACAGAGGTTTTTGAGATCTACATGTCGAGAGAAAGAGAGAAAACTGTTAATTAAATTAAAAGAATCGTTCTATAGAAAGACTGGGCTATAAAAATAATGCGCGTTCATAACTACAATGTTTCAAAAGCATTCCCTGAGAAGAAAGAAAAGAAATGAGTTATATATTTCGGAGAGACGAACATATATATAGGTAGATATATAGACAGGGGTGGAGGTAAACATAAAGTGAGTGAGTGTGAGATATATAAATAAATTATATAAATAAACAGAGGGGGGGGGGGGGCAGAGATTCAGAAACAAAGAAACAAAAACAAAAACTCAAATAAAAATAAAACTAACATCAAAACTGATGATTAATACACAACGGAGTTTCACACTTTCCAGTCACAATACGTTAAAGGGCCCAACTACAAAATTAACAAAAGTTGGAAGAGGAACTAAAATTCTAAATTCTAATTCAGTCATTCAAACAAAATCGCACCATAGCAAGAGCTCAAGCGGAAATTTAGTCATGAACAACCGCATATACTCTGACACACACACACACACACACACACACACACACACACACACACACACACACAGACAGACAGACAGACACACACACACAGAGACACACACCTATCTATACATACAAAAGAACAGGTACGTGGTGTGCCACTGTATGAAAATAAAGCACGCATATTTAAAAGACACACTTTTACAACGTGTGTCTCCACTGCCAAGGTTTTAGACAATAGAAAGATGTACAGACGGTGTTCACTATGTCGTAAACATGAACAGAATCTGTAGTAAAACTCTGTCGCTCTATCCTTGTTAAATGCAATGTTTCCTGACGAGAGTAGGAACGACACAAGCCGTAGTTCTGGATGTTATTACTAAACGCACAATAACTATTCTGAGTATACATTCGGGCAGCAAGAACTTTGATTCGATTTCCCTCCACCCACCCCCTCCGACCACGTTAGCTAGTAAATAAATGAAACTATAACCATAGTGCGGATATGAATAATACATGTAGACGATTACTAAGTCACACCGGATTTATTGGATTATTACTGTACGCCGCCTGGAATTCTTTGACGAAGTGGTAATCAGCGTGCTTCTATCGGTAAAGTCGTGTTGAGACAGGTGCCATGGTGAGACTGGGAGCCCGACACAGAGAACAATAAAACTGACATTATTTTGACACAGTGATATTGGCTAGATCATACTGCGCTACATCCACCTACTCGCCGGAGATTCGACCTCCTCTCAAATATTAATTTCTCTTCCCCCCAAACCAGTTAGAACAGAAATGATCGTGAAAATCATTCATGCAGTCGGATTCGATGGACTTTGATCAACGGTTGTAAATATAATTACATTGATGTGTTAGTAAACAGTGCAAACATCGACTTGTTGGGATTGTGAATTTAGAGGCACAGTTTCTTGTTGACTATGCTGTCATAAATTATACTACAGAGTTTGATTCTGGTATTTAGGTTATTTTGCTGTTTATTTCTGGTATTTAAGCTCCATAGTTATTTGTTTCTGGTATTTATGCTACATTTCTGTTTGTTTCTGTTATTTGTGCTCCACGGTCTTTTGTTTCTGGTATTTATGCTATATTGTTATTTGTTTCTGGTATTTATGCTGCATTGCTGTTTGTTTCTGGTATTTATGCTGCATTGCTGTTTGTTTCTGGTATTTATGCTGCATTGTTATTTGTTTCTGGTATTTATGCTGCATTGCTGTTTGTTTCTGGTATTTATGCTGCATTGCTGTTTGTTTCTGGTATTTATGCTGCATTATTATTTGTTTCTGGTATTTATGCTGCATTGCTGTTTAGTTTCTGGTATTTATGCTGCATTGCTGTTTGTTTCTGGTATTTATGCTGCATTGCTGTTTATCTAGTATTTATGCTGCACAGTTGTTTGTTTTGGTGTTTACTATGCAGTTGACATTAGACAGTTGTCTGTCTGGTATTTCAGTTATACAGATATTTGCCTATTGGTAGAAAGACAACTGGCTAATTGTCTAAATGTTTCACTGGAAAGTTCTTCTCTTCTATAACTTATAAGAAAAGTACCTGTAATTTAGCAGAAATATTTTTGACTTTGTATTTAATTGAATAGTTCCTTATTTATGCATTTATTATACTCGATATTTATCTCTTTGTAAAAAAATCCCTAGTTGTGTATTTATTACACTGGATTTTTATCTCTTTGTAAATCACTAGAAAAGTGTTTGTCCCTTTATTTCGCGAGATTTTAGTCTTTGCATTTCACTAGACAATACTGTCAGTTTGCACTTCACTAAATTGTACTCTGTCTTGTCTTCATTCTTTGCACTTCACTAAATTGTTCTCTGTCTTGTCTTCATTCTTTGCATTTCATCTGACAGTAGTCTATCTTTGTATTCACTACATAATCATCTCTCTTTTCATTTCACCACATAGTAGCCTGTATTATTTTATTTCACCAGATTGCATTCTGTCATTTTAGCAGATTTGCTTGATAGCAGATTATCTTTGCATTTCACTAGATAATAATGTCAATGCATTACACCAGATAGCAGTCTGTCATTTAATTTCGCTAGACCATAGTCCTATTTTCCATTTCACATCTCACTTTGTCTTGCATTTCACAAGATAGAATGTGTGTAACGCCGAAAAACACAAACACTGCCGATAAATACATTTGATTTATTATTTTTCAATAAATAAACATAAATTCACTGAAGTGAACCATGAAGTTAAACAGCTTAGACAAACACTTCCACGTCTATAAACTAAGCACGCACTGTCTGTTTTGAACGTCTACGTAAGAGACCACAGGTAATGTCGGTTGGCCACTATTACGTAATCACGGCGCTAATGAACTAATATTAATATTTTGATCAACTGTTTAAAATATATTTTAAATATACTGGTTTAATACAAACAATAGTAATTAACAATGATGCAAAGCTGTTTATTTTGTTGAGTTATTTCTTGGAGGAATGAAGCTACAAACAAAAAATCTCCTTTTCATCAATTTATTAAATGTTTTCTTGTTATTGATCCAGTTTAGTAATACATTCACAAGAAATGATTTAGGAAAGTAATTACTAGTTATCAAGCATTACAAAATCTTCATGACTGGTGAGAATATGACAACTCTTGGACTGTTTTGAGTTCACAGTTTAAAACGAACATGTCTGCCTTCAACAAGTAGGTCACTTAACTAGTACTAATTATCAGATTTTCAAACCAATATTTATCTCTTTCTCCTATTGTTTTCCTTCGGTAATAAAAAATATCAAATATTTGAAACTTTGCCAAAACTTTTTGCACAATTAGACGCACAACAGCTTATTACCATATTTAAAATATATCCTTGAACTGATTCTAAATGCTTTCACTGTGGTTTGATAACTTTTGCCTACAACGAGAGCAGACGTCGTGTCATGTGGTCTGTGACGTCGGAAAGTTAAGTCCCTATATAGAGTCTTGACCATGGTCTGTGACGTCGGAAAGTTGTCCCTATATTGAGTCTTGACCATGGTCTGTGACGTCGGAAAGTCAAGTCCCTATATAGAGTCTTGACCATGGTCTGTGACGTCGGAAAGTTAAGTCCCTATATAGAGTCTTGACCATGGTCTGTGACGTCGGAAAGTTAAGTCCCTATATACTTATATAGAGTCTTGACCATGGTCTGTGACGTCGGAAAATTAAGTCCCTATATAGAGTCTTGACCATGGTCTGCTATGCACGTGATTATATAGTTGTCCGAACCTTTCAAGTGCTACATAAACAGTAGCATTTTAGGAATAGGCTCCGCATAAAGTGCGTGCGTGAATTGCATACGTACGTTTCTGTCACATTTTTAACTTGGTAGGTTTCTATGGAAATGCGTCATATGGGGTTCTTGGCGTTGATTGGTATGCGTTCATTCACCTATGAATGATCTCCTTCGTTTAAGCCCTACTGTCTCAAAATGTTGAGACAAGAATGGCCTCCCTACTGTCTCAAAATGTTGAGACAAGAATGGCCTCCCTACTGTCTCAAAATGTTGAGACAAGAATGGCCTCCCTACTGTCTCAAAATGTTGAGACAAGAATGGCCTCCCTACTGTCTCAAAATGTTGAGACAAGAATGGCCTCCCTACTGTCTCAAAATGTTGAGACAAGAACGCAAGCAGCGCACAGTAAATGGTGGCAGAGAAAGGAAGAAAGAGTCAGAAAGAAAAAGACAAATTACGATTGCTTGACCTTGATGCTAAATCCGATCCGATTCAACTGTCCCTTGATGGCAGTTCTTTGTGATACATTTGTTAGTGGTTGCAAAGAATTTTTTTCCATCTGCCTCTGAACCGCAAAAAGTGAGTCCATCTATCTCTTCACTGTTTCTAATATCACTCAAAGAAACCATACATCTCTTGACCTATGACCTTAATATTTTTCTTTTTGCAAGTAATGTCTTTAAACTTAATTTCAAGCATTTCAAAATTTCAAAACATATAATTGTTTCTTAATAGCTGACAGGTTCGTAACACATTTATCAATATCACCTGTACATCCACAACCAAGAATGCTCGCATCTATACAAGCAGACATAAATTCATACTGTTGCTGTTTTGCTTATTTTTACCCCCCCCCCACTCTCGTTGATCATCGACCTAGGCATAAAAATTAAAAAAAGCAGGAATGTTGATCTCAGACAGAGATGCTTTCGCTCCTCCCTTTCTATCTTTGCACCCCAACCCCCTACCGTTAACATCAAAAAACAGATGCTCGTTAAATAGCGAATGAAGGACAGGTCTCAAAATGCTTTTAAAATGCACAACACACTCTCATTAATTTTTTAAATACGCATCATGTATGCTGTCAAAGTTAAGGAGAAGAAAAAGTCGCGAGATATCTATGACAAATGATGTGTAACTGAAATCGTAGACAGGAAGTACCCGCGTTAATCCATGAAAATATAAGTTCCAGACAGTACTTCCGCACTTATGTTGCAATTAGTTTGAGAAAATTAAATTTGATTTACTTGAATATAAGCTCCAGACAGAACCTCCACACTTATGTGGCAATTAGTTTGAGAAAATTAAATTTGATATACTTGAATATAAGCTCCAGACAGTACTTCCACATTTATGTGGTAATTAGTTTGAAAAAATTAAATTTTCTTTACTTGAATAATCCAGCAGCAATTGCTTCTAGTTTGAAACATCCAAGGTAGATAATTTTAGAACTGATTTGCTTTACATATATTACTTAATTTTCTTGCTGCAGTTCTGAGTGTGTAAAATGTAAAAGCTAAGGTTTTTAAATTTAGAGAAACACCATGTAAAGAAATGGGTTTTGATCTCACTGTTTTCCACTTTTATGAAAAAAAATTAATGAAGCAATAGTGTAATCTCTCAACTGAGAAGAACCAGTCATTGTGAGCATTAGGGTATGAATAGATATTAGCATACTGAAAACCATGTCTCATTCTCCCCCTCGGCTCTCTCCCTCTCTATCTAACATAAACTTTCTGCTCGCTCAGCACACTACACCCTTCTCTGCTTTGACTATTTATCATCATACAACAAATAAAGACTCCAACTGCTTCTTGTCTGAAAGAGTCATGTCAACTATGGTGGAGATACCAATTAGTCGGGCTTCTTGTTGTGCATTACTGGCATATCCTAGTCAGTTTCCCTGACAGACAAGATGTAAGAACAATCTCGTCATCCATCATTGCACACGGCCCGCCGCAGTTGACGACATCAAGAAACAAAAGGCGGCAGGTGAGGAGAAGGAAAAAAAAATCCGACTGATGAAATCGCAGAAATCGACGAAGATATTCATTAGGTTCACCTGATTGTCTCCTCACTACTGACATTTATCTTGCGATGAAAAAATAAATGCTTACCTGATCGACATACACACACAAAAATAAAATAAAAGTCTTGACAATGCAGATAATTTTGGGACGCATTCGCCCTCATGAATGAGTGTACAAGTTTTACTGTTTGTAGGCTTCAGCATGAGTCACATTCTTGTGCGTAAAGGAATATTTACATGTTTCTCTATTATTTTTTTTGTTGGCAAACGTGTTGGTATACACGCGAGTGATAGCATGTGTTTGTATGTTTGTACTGCATGTGTGCAAATATTAGTAATGAGACTTGGTCACATATTTGTACTGTATGTGTGTATACACGAGTGTTTGTATGTTTGTACTGCATGTGTGCAAATATTAGTAATGAGACTTGGTCACATATTTGTACTGTATGTGTGTATACACGAGTGTTAACATGTGTTTGTATGTTTGTCGTATTGGTGCACTGTTATGGCATTAGTCTGTTTTTTGACGGACACGAGTGTATGTAAATACATACTGCAATGGTTAAATACAAGCATACTTACGCACAAGGATAAATTCAATATAATAGACACATGCTGTTAGAAACAAACCATCATGTATGCATATATACACTGTAATATCCCACTCAACCGTCATCTGTATAACACCTCTTAATTGCAGAATATTTGTTTGAATCAATACGTTCAACCCCTTAAACTAACAGATTTGCAAGCTGTTTGGTCGTCTAATTTTCTATAGAAATAAGTGATTCTTGCATTTTCCTCTGTGTTCTTGTGTCACTTGGTGATTGTGACTCCCGCCCCCCCTCCTCTCTTGCCAGAAGGGATACTGTGGGCAGATCTTTGTACGTTGTAGAGTACCCTTTTCAAACTGCTAGTGCTTCACCGTTACGTGACAGATCGAATAGAGAATATTTATTCATTTGGTCGTAAGAAGTTTCTGAAGCGATAGAAACAGATAAGCTTGTATACGTCAAAATAGTAAACATACAAATCGGAACATACATAAAATTGTGTACGCAAATAAACAGAGTGGAACATACATTAAAATTGTGTACGCGAATAAACAGAGTGGAACATATATAAATACGTAAAAATAGTAAATAGGAACTGTGGCAGAGTAAATTTACCTATATCTATTTCAAGACTTATATAAATTGTTAAGTGACCCGACCTTGAGCACTGTTTATGCTGATATTTGTAAGTGTCAGGGTTGGAAGCGAACATCTTAGGTGGAGGATAGGATAGAAATTGCTGATGCAATCTAAACCATTTCAACTGGATGAGTAGTTTTAATTAACCAATGGTTAAGATTTACAAGAACGAGACCAGCCAATGGGCTGAGATCAACAGTTTACCTGCAGTAAAAAATATTGCCTAATCACTTGAATTTGGTGTGGCAAGAAATCCAGTCATGAAAGGTGGCTGTTAGTTAATGATAAGTTAACGGAATGATTGAGAGAATGGACTTAGAAATATTTCATGCATTTTGATATTGATATGTTATATTTGTGTTTTACGTAGAGATGTACTATATGAGTAGACTATTATTTTTACAAATTGTGAACTGAAATAGTCATATGTAGTATGATAAACACTTGACATTGCTTCAAGTGAACATGTTCATAAACTATTATGCTGTGCGCATACATTGGGCTAATAAATAATGTTGCAGTAAACTGTAAGTAGAGACGTGAATGTAAGAGAGAATTGAGTTAAAGATGAATAAACTGGAAACTTAGCATTTGTTCCCTGATTATATTTTGAAGCCATCACAACAGTATTAAACTAGGATATATAAACAAAATTAATCCTGATGCATACTGCACGTGTAAACAAAATTAATCCTGATAATGTTATATAAACAATCCCTAAAACAAAATTAATCCTGATAATGTTATGTAAACCATTCCTGAAAATTAATAATCTCACAGAAGACTTGTGTGTGTGTGCGTTGTTTTTGTATATATGTGTGCACGTGTATATAATTATGTACATGTGTGTGTGTGTGTGTGTGTGTGTGTGTGTGTGTGTGTGTGTGTTGTGTTTTTGTGTATATGTGTGTACGTGTGTATAACTGTGTACGTGTGTGTATGTGTGCGTGTGTGTGTGTGTGTGTGTGTGTGTGTGTGTGTGTGTGTGTGTGTGTGTGTGTGTGTGTGTGTGAGCGTGTGTGTGTGTGTGTTTGTGCCAGAAAATTCTAGAGGTTTTTAGAGCAACGGAAAGTGCCATACATGGATTGATAAACAGTAAGTATCTCTTCAAGGGCAAGAAAGAGGTAATCTTCTTCAATTGAAAATTGCCTCAAAGCCCTTTCAGGGCAAAAAGAGATGTAACCTACTTGAATTGAGAATTGCCCAATAGCCCTATGAGGGCAAAAATGTAACATACTTGAATTGAGAATTGCTCAAAACTTTGAAGGCAAAAATGAAATGACCTACTTGAATTAAGAATTGTTCAATATCCTTTAGTGTGCATGCGTGTGTTGGTATATGTGTGTGTGTGTGTGTGTGTGTGTGTGCGCGCGTGCGTGCCAGAAAATTTCATACAATGATTGAGAAATTGATTGAGTATCTCTTCAAGGGCAAAAAGGAATCACTCTGAGAATTGCCTAGTAGCCCTTTGAGGGCAAATCTTCTTCATGGATTAGAAAATGTCCATCACCCTTAGGGAAAATGAAATTAATTTACCTGAATCAAGAAGCTCCCAGTGCATTTAGAAGGCAAAGGGGAAGTAACCTACATTAATTTACAAGTTCCCTGTACATGTAATTGTAAGAGATCAAAAAAAGGGAGCCAATAACATGACATGCATTCAAGTTTAGTTCCCCCTTCTCAAAGATAGGTTTCAACTCTGCCACCATTTAGTTATTCAGGAAAGACAGTCTATTATCAGAACACCAGTGACTGATTAATTTAATCTAGAAATATAATCTGTGATTAAATTTCATCAATTACAAAATTTGATGATGAGCATTGTCAATCTTCTTTATACTCTGTTATCTTGTTCCGAGCCGGCACCTTAAGTTCTTATACGAAATGTTATCAAATGTGTTCATTCCGTTGTCAGTAAACTATTGAAAATAATTACTCCATGCCTTAATGGAGTACTCCATACTCCATGACTGTTGAGTACGGTCCACTTCAACTGCCTATCTCTTACATATTTCATGTCAGATTTTCGTCCACTCGCATGCTGTTGTGACTTTAGCTAGTCCCACCCTAGGATACAGGGTGCGAGAACGGTGATAATTTTTAGTCACATTCATTCCATCAAATGTCGCATATACATATAAACACAAAAGACTAATTCAGGTTTATTTACAAGCACGCACGCACGCACGCGCGCGCGCGCACACACACACACACACACACTATGTTTGCACGCAAATATACATCGTACACATAAATAAAACTATATTCATGAATACATACGCGAGCAGCGACTGTAGTACTTACGATAAAATTTGGAACATAGACTGCTGAAATATACGTAACAAAATTAGGAACATTGCTGAAATATACGTAACAAAATTAGGAGCGTAGACTGCTGAAATATACGTAACAAAATTAGGAACATTGCTGAAATATACGTAACAAAATTAGGAGCGTAGACTGCTAAAATATACGGAACAAAATTAGGAACATTGCTGAAATATACTTAACAAAATTAGGAGCGTAGACTGCTAAAATATACGTAAAAAATTAGGAACATTGCTCAAATATACCCAACTTTACAATGACATCATTGTCGCTGTTAACTCGGAGCTCATGCTAAAATTGGTCTACGCAACATGAGTCTCTCCCCCTCCCCCACAACTTCACACTAATACCCCTAAGCCTTTGCGCAACCAGCTGCTGATGAGAGAATCGGGATCTCAACTGTAAATAGCCGCTGCTGAGTTCAGCTGTGAGGTCTTTGGCGTTTTCTCCCCTTCTTCCTGTACAAGAGCGGTGTAAAGAAAGTTAAGTTCTCTTGTTAAATTTGGTACATTTTCAAGCCATCTTCAGTAAACAGAATATACTTTTTATCAAATGGCCAAAAGCAAAATGCCACCAAAATAAAACCACAGAGGTTATAAGAAAAGAGCTAAGAAATTGTATCATTAGACAAATCTTTTTGTTGTTGTTGCTGTAGTGTGTTTGTCATTACAACAAACATAATGCAAACCAAACCAAAAAACCAAAAGCAAAATAAACAATTGCTAAGTAGATAATAAAAAGAGATCGAACCTAATAAAGAGATAAATAATAGAATTCTAGTCTTTTTTTCACCCTTCCAACGTTAGCCATTAAAAAAAAATTATGCATTAGAAACAACTTTTAAAAAATGTTTTGTAATTTGAAGAAATTATCGCCATCTTTGCTATTCGGCACTGAAGGAATTGTTTATTGGGACAGACTTGTGACTGTTCACTTTATTAGTGTGGCCACGCCCAATTATTATGGTAATAGGAAAGAACAGCTGTCATAGTTGTTCGCCACAAGAACAGAACACCGTGCAATGTAATACTAGTACAATCTCACTATAAGTGCTATTTGCATTAGCACACAGAGTGAAGAGCGTTTTCAGGTTGTATTGCAATGTAATACTAGTACAATCTCACTATAAGTGCTATTTGCATTGGCACACAGTGAAGGTTGTATTGCAATGTTTGCGACCATGGCATTTCCAATGCAAGAGGCAGTCAATGTCTTTAAATTAACCCTGTGTCGGCCTCATTTCTGTAAGTAGTTCAAATACCATACCATTACAATATTTTCAGTCTCGGTAGTCAAAGTGCAATAAAAGATCTTTTTGTTTGTTTTTGAAACAAAAGGAAAATTAAACATGTGGGCACACATCATCTTCGTTAGTTGTCAAATCATTTGCATGGACTAGCTATCTCGAATTTATAAAATTCTACATATATCTAAAACCCACTTCCCAACGCGATACAGGGAGCGATTTAACAAGACACCGGGTTTTGGGAAAAATATTGGCAGTGTTTAGACACCTGGCTTTAGAAGCTGGTCTGGAAGAGATTTTGGCCTTAGGTTAAAAAAGGCGATGACTAAAATTAAACAAGAAATGTTTCAGCTCATCAGTAATTACTACTTGAAACCGAAACTATTAAAAAAAACTGTTCGGGCCCGGGGATGGAGGGGAGGGAACAGGGATTGCGATTGGAGTGAAAGGAGAGATAGGTTAATGGGTAAGGACACAAAAAGTATGATACTCGAAAAGCAAGGAAGGGTCTGAATCCGGATTTCTTTACACGCTATAAAAGCTAAAGGCCATGAAAAATCAAGAATCCGCGTTGTTGTGCTCAGCCATTATAGGGCAGGGGTTCTTAACCTAGGGTTCACAGACCCCCATGGGGTCCATGGATGGGCTTCTGGGAGTCCGTGAAAGTCAAATATTCACTATATTTTTATAGTTTGCTCATGTGCATTTTAGGAAGGGGGACATAACTTTCACCAGATTTTCAAAGGGGTCCATTACTCAAAAAAAAGGTTCAGAGCCCCTTCTATAGGGGATCGTGGTAGTCGGTGACCTTGGCTCGTTTGTAAGTGCAGACTATATAGATAACGCGTGTGTGGTTCGGTCTTTATGCGACCGTCAAACTGTTTTGTGGGCAGGTTTGTCTGCGAATACTGTCCTTAATCTTTTGTTGCTTTCTGAAGACCACGTCGCACAATAATGGGCATGGTGCGAGGCGCGCTGTATTACGTAATGGGCATGGTGCGAGGCGCGCTGTATTACGTAATGGGCATGGTGCGAGGCGCGCTGTATTACGTACTGCTTCGCTGAGATGAACAGCGGTAGTTGAGCTGAGAAGTGGTTCGCCGAGATGAACATCGGTAGTTGAGCTGAGAAGTGGTTCGCCGAGATGATCATCGGTAGTTGAGCTGAGAAGTGGTTCGCCGAGATGAACATCGGTTGTTCATTAACACTTTGTATGCTGAAGAATGACACTGAGACGAATGCAATCTAATCTTGTTCATTAACACATTGTATACTGAGGAATGCTTTGTGATTAGTCTGAAAATTCTAGCTTTGTTTATTAGCACTTTCGATACTCTAGTTATTTTCAGTAACACTTTATTAACACTTTATGATAAAATAACATGATCTTTGTAAGACTGAAGACTCTTCATGCTTCCTGTGTTCATGAATATTTTTCTGTACTAAAGAACCTAATTAGATCTAGACTTGTTCTTTAACATTATTTTGCATTTAAGTTCACTTTTATTCAGGAATGTCTAGAAATTGTATAGCTAAAATGTTTTCGTTAATAGCAAAATACATACTTATTATATTTAATGACACCTGTTTTTAACAAGTACCTAAATGCTGTATACATAGCAAATTATTTTTATGTTTAACTACCCCCCCTCCAACACACACACACACTGCAGACAGAACCCTTTATCAAACATAGAACTAACAAGAACATGAATAAAGGTTCGCACAAACGTTACAAGCAAAGACATGAAAAGTACATAGAGGTCACTGTAGAAGCAAATAATTGAGGAAACACGCAAATTAAAAATACAGAAAAAATCCACACCAAATCGCACAAACACTCCACAAACAAGCACACACACGCACACACGAAAAGTAATTAAACTATTCAGACAGCCTGAGTCTCGAGCCAGACTAAAATCTTGACATCAAAGAAAGAATAAACAATTTATGTAACTGACGAAACGGCAGGTTGAGAGCTCACTTCACTTTCAGGTGAGCAATTACCGACCTTAACCGACAGGAAATAATCCCAAGACAAAACTGTGCGCTGACAACCCCCCAAAAACCTTTGAAACCGTGGGGGTTATTAAGTTGGTAGGAAACAGCTGACTTTATAATACGTCTTCAAGGTAAGGCTGGACAGTGGCGCAGTCTGGGATCCCGTCAGTTGCTCAGAACGATCCAAAGTCTTTGAAACAAAGAGATTAGTAGGTTTGGTAGGCACTAGCCTGCAGTCAGTGATAAAATGTCTCTGAGATAGGGGAGCAGGCCGTAGCACAGAGGGAGGTATTATTACCTCGCTCATCTCGAGGCGAGAAACTCAAGTTCGAGATAATGCGTTAAGTACCCGGTCCGGACGATTTGGAGAAGTAAATGAGTTCCATATTCTGCAAGCGTAGAAAATGATGACATTTTCTCTTGACAATCAGCAAGAACAGGCCGTGGACCTCCTAGACCCCTTTGCAAAAGTGTTCAGAAAAAAAAAATCACCAAACACAAAGACACGTTTAAGAGATGTACTGATAAATGCCAAACTTCTCATATTGTCAAAAGTAAGTCTCCATTTGTGCACTAACATTTTCACTAGTTGCTCTCGTTCTACTACGAAATCGGCAATTTGTGAAATAAATATCTAGACTGAGGAATGGGTATGAGAGGAATGGGTATGAGAGGAATGGGTATGAGAGGAATGGGTATGAGAGGAATGGATATGAGAGGAATGGGTGTGAGAGGAATGGGTTACAGATAGCCGGATGAATGCGAAAGTAGTTGGATGGATGTGTTGCAAGCTGTATAAGTGTATATGTATAAATGGGTATACAGATAACTGAAAGGCGTGTAGATAATTGAATGTGAGTGCACGTAACAGGACGAGTATCTTGAATGCTGATGGATACATAGTTAGGTGCGGGATGGATATGTAGATAGCAGAGTGACTATGCATATACCTAGTATGAATATATAGAGACCTCTTGGATGTACTAGTATGGCTATATAGAGACCTATTGGATGTACTAGTATGGCTATATAGAGACCTCTTGGATGTCTGCTTGTTCAGGAATGGATGCGTGGATAAGTATATGTATAATAATGTCCCATCTCAGGCTTGAAGACAGGTATACAGCACTGAGACTGACATCAAATTATCTTATAACTTATAATTTATACCTTAAAGCTTATGGCTCATAGTGCCCGACCAAAAGGAAGCAGCACAATTAAGAATACTTGCTACTGCATTGTTTTAACCCAGTGGTGCATGAGTTACAGTCAGATAACACTGCGGTCACAAATAAGTCATGTTATAGAAGCAAGAGACACTCACATAACTATATGACTGAAATATGCGTTCACAAATAAATTATGTTATGGGAGGCAAGAGACACAGTCACATAACTATATAACTGAAATATGCGCTCATAATTCATATTATGGAAGCAAGAGCATAACTATGTAACTGAAATACAAACACAAACTGCCAAATAAAGAATTAAATACGTCAGCTAATTATAGATAAAATAACAGGAAACCTTCAGAAAAAGATTCATTTAAAGAGTGTTTGCTATGATTTTATCAATTATAAAAGATTTTCAGAGAGCAACCTTTACTCGGAACTGATTGTGTGAAAAAGTAGACAGGAGTTAACAGGATACAAATAAAAGTATTTCCCCATACCCCAAACAGTAGAACACAGCAAAGTACTTGACTGAAATGGATATATAGATTTGGTGAAATAAATCCACCCTACTAACACTTTTTATTTATTTATTTATTACTTATTGTGGATTGAAAATATTATCGGTGCTAATACATACATTGACTAAATTTATTCTCGTTTCTCCAAATAACTTTAAATTTTGTTTCATAGAACATAGTTTTGTGTGCACTCTTTATGCTGAATATTTAAATTATTCCTTTGAATCTTTTTTAGTTTCATCCCTGTGAGTAAAGGATAAAATATTTGGGTTTGTTTGACATACTATGCCAGAGGAAAAACCCTGTCAAAATCAATAAAATATTGGGTTTGCTTGACATACTATGCCAGAGAAAAAACCCAAATCAATAAAATTAATTGTAAGTTCATTTACGTACTCATTGAGAAAGGCCAGATTTCTTAAAGGTGTTTGAGCCCCACACGATTAACTGTACCTATTACCCAGTCACTTTGCATTAGTATTTGCCAGGTAGAGGAAACGGTTAGTTTAACTGGATTCGTGGTTTAAGGATTTAGGATTCAAGGATTCACATTCCTGTTTGCATTTTCTTCCTTTTTCCTGACCCATGCTTGAGACTGCGCTCAAACGAGAGGACCCTGTTGGACGCACTTCTTCGATGTGTGTTTGTGATATCAAATCGAATACAAGTTGATCCCATTTTTGTCCGTTAGAAACTGCAGCTATATCTACGCGAAATCCTGATCAAGTGTGCATTCTATCAACTTTGTTTATTTTCATTTCTAACTGTGAAAGAAAATTTATTTTGAATCATCCGTTGTCACCTCGACTTGCGACAATTACGTCATCAGATGACCTCAGGTTACGTTCTATACATTTTTCCTCCTCTTATGTCTAATCTCGCCTTTACTAGGTGCTTCATCTGGATATTTATTTTTTTTAACCGCCAGTTTGCGAAAGTGATAATTATTTAAATCAGACTAAGACTATAGAAATATGAATTTTTTACTCCAACCACCTCATTCATTGACCTGACGCAACGGACAATTTTAGAACATCAGTATGCTCTCCATAGCTAGGAATGAAAAAGTAAAACTAACTTCTACCACTGAATTTATTATTAATTTAGATTTTACTCTGTTTATATAAACTGTTGTTAACGCTCCACTGCATTCTAGTGTCTCTCTAAGTTCTCAGGCTAAATGTTTGTTCCGTAGTTAATGAATAGTTGTGTTAATGGGTAGATGTGTTAATGGGTAGAAGTGTTAATGGGTAGATGGGTAGATGTGTTAATAGGTAGAAGAGTCAAAGTTAATTAAATCACACAGTTAGAGGCATTTTGCTGATAGCCTTGGCGGCAGCTTAGATCTTGATAAATATTCATTTAAGAAAGACAATAACTCAAGGAGTTTTTGAAGAGTTTCGTGAGAAGGTTAGCATTGATCCGGATAATTTGTAGTTGTCATCTAATGATTTAAATATTAGTAATAACACTTATTAAAGAATCCATCTTCCTCCCCGAGAATGTTATTGCTATGTATGCGCAATAAGACAAAAAGAGGTAAACAATCTTGAAAGGGTAGATAAGCATTTAGAGCAAAGAGAAATAAGTAAGCTAAATGTAACGCATAACAATCACAAAAAACCCACACACACAACACAGGCACACACAGACACACACAGACAACATATATATTAAAGGAAATAATCCAAACTTCGATTTTTCGACTTTCACAGTGACTGAATTTCAACCGTTTTCATTGATTCCACTGATGGTAATCGGTTAAGCGAGGTCCGTAAGGAGCAAGTAACCATTTTTTTTTTTTACATATTGTAAAATGCATTCCAGTACTGATATAGTTATAAGTTTGAAGTTTATGTTTCAGCTTTGCTAATTATATATTACTTTTTTAAACTTATTTTTCACACACATGGCCACGACCCTTTCCAGTAGCTCATCTGACGTCATAGTAATACCCACCTTCACACGGTGGTCGGGTGCTGAGACTTCATTGCGTGCGTGTGTGCATGTGTGCGTGCGCCCGTGAGGGCAAGTATATCTAAGAAAAAGAATGAGGCCATGAAGAACTTCGAATAATCATTTAAAAAAGAATAATTGCAACCAAGTTTGATTGACAGCCAGACGGCTTCAAGGATGCGTGTTATGTGCGCCGAACAGTGCAGAATGTAGACGACTGAAAGTCGGTGACCCGTACTTTTCTACGACGGAGGAAATGGACGGTTAGACGGGATGGGTGTTATCTTTAAAAAAATCCGCCTAACAAGTTGCACCCCCTCCTCTCCTTTACATACCCAACTTTCAAAAGAAAGTTTCCTTGTTTTGTTTCTTCACCACGTTGTCTGCGTGATGTCGCAAAGGGCATGTACATAACACGATGTAAGATATATTGATTGACAGGAAAACGATAAGAATGCTAGAATGACGATTAGACACAAAAGACAGACAGAAAGATAGAAAGACCGACCGTCCAATAAACATACAGACAAAGATGAAAGAAATCTGCAAGTAAAGATGGAGAACAAAGTTTGTGTATATCACAACACCTAACGTGCTTACTTAGCACTGGTACCCCCTCCCCTTTTACCTAACAAATATTTCCAAGTGTACACAAGCTGTGACATTTCGAAATCTCTGGGCATCTATAAACTAAGCGGCAGCGAATTTCTGCCATCTGGCATTACTTTTCTAGTTGTGAAGTGGTGAGAATGCATATCCAGGAAGCAATTAAAGAGAGAACCGTCTGTGTGAGCATTTTGTGTATAAGTGTGTGTGTGTGTGTGTGTGTGTGTGTGTGTGTGTGTTTGAAAGAGAGAAAAGTTCGCGAAAGTAAACAATTTAAAAAAAAATAGGAGAAAAAAAGAGAGGGAGGAAAATAATAAAAGAATAGAGAAGAATAAAATGAACACACAAAAAGTTGAAAATAGAGAAGAGAATTACAAAAAGTTGAAACAAGAGAAGAAAAAGATGTAAGACAGAAAGAAAACAAGATAAAAAGACAACACAAGAAATGAAAGGAGAAAACTGAGATTGTGAAAATAAAAATAAATGATAAGAGGTTTGACGTATAATAAGGTGGTACTGTAAACTAGATGAAGATATTGAATGTACACACGTAAGCGTGCGTCTCTGTGATATACTTGTGTGAGCGATAAAGTCTGAGAAGAATATGTATAATCGTAGACCAGGTAAACAAACTGTTATTTTTGTGTATGTATATGTCTGTGTGTGTGTGTGTGTGTGTGTGTGTGTGAGAGAGAGAGAGAGAGAGAGAGAGAGAGAGAGAGAGAGAGTTTTTGGGAAGTGGTAGAGAGAGAGGACAAGAGAGGAAGTGCTTTAGGAGAACTTGTGTGATATTGTAAACTAGCCAAACAGGAGCTCTAAGAATGTAGCGGTGGCGCACAGCGGAAGTAGGTTGCACGCGCCACGCGCCAGAAGCACGCGCCACGCGCCACCTGGCCCCTAGGTAATGACTTTGCACAAAGTAGACTCGCATGTTCCTAGTAGTTTCAGTGGAGCATCTCAAAATCTCCATCTTGGTTCCAATTGAAAAATTTGACAGCTGTCGACAGTAGAAATGCGAAGAAGAGAGGACAGTCCTATTCGTGGTTAGTGGCCACTGGCTATTTATAAATGGAGGGGACATCCAATGATAGCTATCATTGCCGATGTGTCGCTAACGGAAGTTTTAGTGTGACCATTTTGAGAATACCAGCAAAACGTGCTGGAAAGCATTCATTATTTTCAAAATATGCCTTAGTTAACATTGTAAATCATATGATCATGTTTAATAAATTTTATTATATTATTTCTATTATAATAATTATGTTTTTAGTATTGGGTAAGGGTATATTTTATATATATATATATAAATTTATATATATTTTTAAATGCTGAAAATAAACATTCTTGAAAATATTAATTTGTAACATTATACATAGCAGAATACAAATAATGTCTGCAGTAGTTTGCCATCACATTTAAAAACAACCGTTTGTGTTTGTGTATGGGGAAATCTAATCAGAGGTTTTTGTTTTAATTTGTATGCATTTCAGGTTTATTATTGTGTTAATTTGAAATAAATTTTAATTAAAAAAACAGATTTATTATCGTTTCACATTTTAAACCATGGATACAAAATCTGATTTTTTTCTTACTACACATATGTAGCTTAACTGGTATATCACTAGGTAATAGAAATTCTTTTAACTAGTACAGTTATATATAGACCTGAGAAGATATTGTATTTTTTTAGCAGGTATATAATGGAAGCCTTTTCATAAAAATGACACAGCACCTAGCAAATCTACATCGCACCATGTAAATTGTGTGTTGTTTGTATGTTTATGTATTGTGATCAATGTGTGGGTACATACAACTATAGATGCTGGTCTTGCACGCGCACTTAAGTCTGTATGATGCGATAAAATTATCTCCCCAGGGTTTGGGCGTAAAGATTGAACTGGGTATTTACAAAGCCTCAGGCAAAAGTTGCAGAATTCTCAACCCCCCCCCCACACACACACTTCCAATAGTTTCCGTTATTATTATGTAATGAAGATCATTACAGTGGAAGAAAATAAACAGTGTGCATGATATGACCAACTGAAAGGCAGCATTTCTGGTCTTTCAAAAATGTCATGGACAAGCCTACTATACAGCCCAAGTTAAGCAAAACATTCTTATGATCTTGTGATGGTGGCCTCGCATTAAAATTATTGACTGCAGTGCACAAAAGAGAAGGGTGGGGTGAAAGAAAGCGTCTGGATAGTACATTAGGTAACTAATTTATCTCAATAAAGAAAGCGTATGGATAGTACATTACGTAACTAATTTCTCTCAATAAAGAAAGCGTCTGGATAGTACATTACGTAACTAATTTCTCTCAATAAAGAAAGCGTATGGATAGTACATTACGTAACTAATTTCTCTCAAGATAGAAGGTTTTCTCTCTTTGAAGTTAGGTGTTAAGGGTGAATTTTTGAAAGCTATATTAAAATCGAAAAAAATGATCCATGCATTAAAGAAGTAAAGAACACTATTGCTACATTTAACATTAAGAAAAACAGAATTCTCATCGTAAGAAATTTATTTACACTTGCATCAGAAATTTACAGCCCCCACTGCTCAAACAATTGGAAACTATCCAAAAGTACTCCCATGTATCAACCTAACATCCTATCAACCTAACCTATCTGGTACACAGATACAGGGCCTATTAGAACAACAGAAATATAGTCAGCAAAACTGACTTATTTTTTTAAAAGAGCTTTAATTAAATTAATCTCATTCTTCCACAAAAGTGCTCTTTAAAATACACCTGCAATAATCTCCCAGTGGATCGATGGACTGAAAGGAATATGGAAGACTGATGAGGCTACAATTAGGATTTAGTGTCCACATAGATTGATGGATTGAAAAATATGCGATGGGCAGTTCTGCCCGTTTGGTTCAAATATGGTACTTGATTGTAGCATGTTGTGACATGACCTGTCCAGAATAATTGATTAAAATAAACAAAACTTATGTAATTGAACAGTTATTTCTATGTTCACTAATTTGATTATGTTGTATATTATACTTGTGAATTTTGATCGACGCTCTATTTCGTATGCAACATGTGTATTGGGCTAATGAATATTGTTTCAGGATTTGTAAATTGTGAATGCGTCTAAGAGAAAAAGGAGTTTAGAGATGAAATAAACCTGAAACATAGTGCTGCCCTTAATTCAACTATTGCAGACAGAAGCACACCTTTTGATGTTTTGATGCTTTTGAGGTTTTGTAACCTTGTAACCACTTCAGACTGCAGTGACTGCTATACTCTATCTGACCACATTATGTGGTCCAGCATTGTCTTTGAACTTATCAGTAAACGTGCTGCTGTAAGTTGATTCCTGTAAATTCCTGTAAATTCCGTTTGAGAGCCAATATGATGCAAATTGAAGTCTGAGTTTGGCCTTGAGAATTCAGGAAAACTGTTCTGAACATTCCTCATGGTGTGTTTTATAGAACTCTCCACATGATGTGCTTGATAGTGCATGCAAACTTCTGGACGATTCTCCACGATGTGTTTTGTGAGCACATCAACGATTCTGGAACAGTTGTGTAATGTACCTAGAAGGGGTACATTGGCTCATTATCTAATAAGAAAGAAAATGACTTGTTGCAAAACGCATGATTATGAACGCATGCTAGTGACAGCTGCCATCATTGAAAATATTATGTATATTGACTATAATTATCTCTACAATGTTTGACCAAACATTGATGTAAAGTGATGTAAAGTGATGTAAAGTGATGTAAATGTCAACGTTCTTTTGATTGCACATATATTAAAACCTTATGTTGGAGTAATAGCGGGTGGATTGGGGCTCATTAAATATAAATAAAAGATTGATTTTTATTTCTCCTTTAGTAAGAAGTTTCAAGGTGCAGAAACAATATGCAACAGTAAAACGTCTGTCTTATTATTGTGTAAAGAGCAGAGTTTTACGACACCTATATAATCTGCCAAGTGAGAGACATGTTGGTTTGTGAATTATTAATAATTAAATAAATTATGATTCTCAATCACTTGTAATTATTTATGTGTTATTAATTAATAAATAATAACCATAACGGATGAAAGGTGCCCATGCTATTAACAGAACAACATTTGAAACCACTGTAATAGTAAATGCTATGGATAACAAGTTTTAAAATAATAGACATAGAAGAAATATTAGTTCTAATCAATTTTCAAACGGAAACTTGGAAATGTAATGCACACAATTCTCTTTCCAATAAATATTAAGGAAGAGTAAGAACCCTAAGCAATAAAGCAAAACAGAACAAACGCTTAAGAAAAACGTTAGAAAAAAATATTTGGGAAAGGTAAAAATCTAAAAAAGTTGAGAAGCAATCGTGCGTGGACAAGCAAATGAATAGATCATCTATTGAGAGCAGACTGAAAGCTTGGTTACATCAGTAAGGGGCAGACGAACGGAAAGGGGCGATAAGCGTGGGTTTAAAAGTGAGAAGCGAGGTTGATCAGTAAGGAGTTGGTAAAACTTAAAATTGATGCGGACGCGAACAGGAACTCATTGATCGCTCGATGATATCAGAAGGAAAAGAAAATGTGTGAAAACAAAACTGCGCCTGAAGAGTGTGCGAATATTAACAGACTAGACTGTAAATTAAAACAAAATAAGAGAAATAGAGCTTAACAACAAGTGAAACAGGCTTTAGAGGAAATGTAGAAAGAAATTCACATTAACATTTCGAACACATTAGACAACAGGCCTTTACATAAAAAGTAATTAACTTAAAATTAAAAAAAAATAGCCGGATTAAAAAGATAAATAAGAGGTATAAGACTAATTCTTTCAATACGCATCGACTTTATCTATCTATCTATCTATCTATCTATCTATCTATCTATCTATCTATCTATCTATCTATCTATCTATCTATCTATCTCTCTCTCTCTCTCTCTATCTATCTATCTCTCTATCTATCTCTCTCTCTATCCAACCATCCATCCATCCATTCATTAATGAAAAACTGTTTTTTCTCTGTGACCTTCTATGCGAAAACATGGATTTATTTATCAGGTAGAAGGGAAAACAAAAGCCTCTTTCATGCAACCCAGAAAATTAAGTCTAATTAAATGACGTCCTTGAAGTTTGGTGTAGAGAGCGTAAGAGATACACGGCTTGTTTAGTTGGTCAACAAACTAATGCGTTTATACCTCTCTCGATGTGTCCCTATTTCTGGCATAATTAATGATACCATTCACACTTGTCTAGGTCAAAGCTTATGAATCGAGAGCATGATGAAACTAAACTGATGAATCCTTACTCAAAAGTAAACTAGTCAAAATGATGAATTTGAAATAAACCCATTTACAGTTTAATAATCCGGCCATTCATACCTTTTCGTGGACTCCGTGTATTAGTCAGAGCTATTCTCAAAGTTATAAATTATTTTGAAACGGCGAATATAAATGCGTTCTTCCAAACGTTAAATTCTGGATTTGAAAAGAAAAAAGAAAAACGTTTCTAATTTACCACCCCCGCCCCCTCCCCCCAACACACACTTACACTGTCGCTGAAAGGTCCTTTAGATACAAGAGTTATTTCCCTTTCAATAGCCAGAGCAAATGAGAGTGACTTGAAAGGTTTTTTTTTTTTGGTTTTTTGTTGTTGCTTTTCTCTCTATCTTTTCTTCTTCTTCAAAAGCTTACTTCTTTATGAAAAAATCTCAAATTATCATTACCAGAGACATAGCTGTATACGATGAAATTACTTATGTTCTTTCTCTAGCGATAGCTAGAGCAACCATTTTTCAATGTTGTCGATAGTGCAGTCAATCAGCGTGAAAACAATGGCGGTCTCACAGTGCTTTCTAAGAGTAGGGTTTCTGCTCTCTCTCTCGGACACAATTGCGATGCACGCATGCACACACACACACACTCACACAGACACACACACACACACACACTCACACAGACACACACACACACTCACACAGACACACACACACACTCACACAGACACACACACACACTCACACAGACACACACACACACACACACACACACACACACACACACAGACACACACACTCACACACACACACACACACACTCACACAGACACACACACACACTCACACAGACACACACACACACAGACACACAGACACACACACTCACACAGACACACACACTCACACACACACACACACACACTCACACAGACACACACACACACACACACACACACACACACACACACACACACACACACACACACACACACATGCACATAAATGTTCTCTATGAACAGACAACACCCGCAATCTTGTGGTTTTACAGAAGCATCATGGCTAAAGCGCGACAATTCAACATAACTACTTGATAACCAGGGTACTGATTAAATATGATTATCTCATTGATTTCAATCTTTCTGTCAGTATGCGTGTGTTTTTTATATATATATATATGTTTTTATATGCTTGAATGATGTATATGTGCAATATATACATATATGTGTTTGTGTGTGTGTAGGCATGTACGTATGTTGTATTATTTTGTCTTACATGTCGTCTTAAATTTTAATTGACCCTTTAACCACAAGTTACATTATACAAATGAAGCAGAATAATTACCCTCAGTGATTATTTCAAAAACATTATTCTGCAACTGTAAAAAAATAAAAATCTTGCTTTATGTTTCTAACAACTGGAAAACAATAAAAATCTTGCTTTATGTTTCTAACAACTGGAAAAAACAATAAAAATCTTGCTTTATGTTTCTAACAACTGGAAAAAACAATAAAAATCTTGCTTTATGTTTTTAACAACTGGAAAGCAATAAAAATCTTGCTTTATGTTTCTAACAACTGGAAAGCAATAAAAATCTTGCTTTATGTTTCTAAACTGGAAAACAATAAAAATCTTGCTTTATGTTTCTAACAACTGGAAAGCAATAAAAATCTTGCTTTATGTTTCTAAACTGGAAAACAATAAAAATCTTGCTTTATGTTTCTAACTGGAAAACAATAAAAATCTTGCTTTATGTTTCTAAACTGGAAAACAATAAAAATCTTGCTTTATGTTTCTAACAACTGGAAAAGAATAAAAATCTTGCTTTATGTTTCTAACAACTGGAAAAGAATAAAAATCTTGCTTTATGTTTCTAACAACTGGAAAAGAATAAAAATCTTGCTTTATGTTTCTAACAACTGGAAAAGAATAAAAATCTTGCTTTCTAACAACCGAGAAACGAGGACATGTCTATTATAAAAATAAAAAATATATTTTCCTTAAAAGTCAAGGAATGTTAATTGCAATCTTGAACATCAGGTAAATCTTATCGAACATTTATTTATTCAGTTCGTGAACAATCTCATTTTCTTACACTTTAAACTTACAAATAAAAAGTAATGTGTATGGCTATTAGTGTAACTGGTATCTTGGTTTATCTCACAAATAAAACGTAATGTGTTTGGCTATTAGAGTAACTGGTATCTTGGTTTCTGTAGCAGTTTCTGATCTGATTCAGCCCTAATATGAATGCGTGTACATTTTCATCTCTATCATGTCTGCGTGACTGAGATATAACAGCATGTCATACTGTGTGACTTCCTGTGGAATCTGCCTGGACTAATGTGCACTGCGCCCTATTTGCACACGGCACTTATCGAATGTGGCTGCGCACCACTTGTGGCCTTTGCATGCACTTTAACCTCGTGTAATCTACCGGCACTTCACATATACTTCTTCCGTTTATGGTGCGTACAATATATATTTATTGGTTGCACTCTTGTCGACAGATACATAACTCACTTCACATCTGGACTTTTGCCAACCAGCACAACGAAAGATGCACTAATCTATGACGTTAATGTGCATCGTGCGTGCCACCCACAAATAAAAAAAGTCGTTGTTCTTGACGTGGAACATTAGTGTGCGTTCAATCCTTCAATTACGTCATATAGTTCAACAACAACAAAGAAACAAACAAGTAAACAAACGACAACGTGAAATATTTTTTTCACGCTGACTAGTTTTATATTTTCGTAGCCATTGTTTTCCGGTTTGGGCGCATCCCAGAGTCAAGACGATCAAGAATGTATTTAAATCAGACACATTCATGTTCTTCTAATTGACTTGCAATTCCAGTCACACGTGCGTGCGCTAGCGCGTTCAACGCCAAAGCGCACAACCCACAGATTTACGTCTCTTGGACGCAACACTGTTCGGTGCCAACCATAATGTCTACCCTTCCCTTTTCGGTCAAATTACGGAGTTGCACGAAACAGACGCCTCTATCACCCCTCTCTTTCCTTACTCATCAATTTTCATGTATCTCGCCATATTTTAGTGAAAGTCACACGACCGCGCAAACTTCACCATGCTAACAAGGCCAAGATGGAGAAAAGCAAACAAGAAATTTGTCTGTGTCCATGTACACTTCCGGTTCTGGGCGAGTGACCTGGCTCGGCCTCTGTCATTAATGACCAGCGTCTTTTCGCTAGGCCACTTAAAGTATCGCACTTGCCACGATCCGCCAAGTTGATTACTACAGTGCTCTCTCACCGCAGTTTAATATTAAGTAATAAAGTACCGCCGTCAGGGTAGTTTTACAAATCTTCCCCACTACTCCAGTTATCGTTCGTTTTGTTTGTTTAGGTGAATTTGTTTTTCAGGCCAACTGAGACAAATGAGCAGAATAGATCATTAATACAATGATAATTTCGTTCTGTTTCAAGAATAAGTCATTGCTGGTCTCATTTTAATTGCAGTTTTATTGGTTCAGTAAGCACTTTTCTCAGTGGATCAATTACTCTAGTTAAGGCTGTCCTCCACATATATTAATATTTTGGATAAAATAGGTTGCAGATTAATGGCATTACTGTTTTTACAATGAAAAATAAAATAAAATATTATTCACGTTAATTATTATTTTTTAGTTAGATACAAAGACAAAGAGATGCTTGCAGTCTGTTTGGTGTATGACTATATCTCTATGATCTATGACTGTCTGTATAGTCAAAACTAAAAATAGTGTAGCAGACCAATGGTGTCTGCTTTCAGCAATCAATCTCAATGCTAAAAAAGAACGCCGTACTAACGTTTAGTTAATTATCTTCAACTGGAACAAAATGTTTAGTTCGGCTAATCTTCTTCTGTGCTTTTTTTGTGCTTTTCTTTCCTCTCTTTATCTTTAATAATGATACAATTTTTATTACTATATTATGCTAATGCCAGTATTATTTTATGGTATTGTTACGTATATTATTTTATGACACTAAGGTAAATATGAACTAATTATTAAAAATAGCCGGTCTACCGGTTTGTATATATCTTAAAGTTTATAACGACCAATGATATTCCTAAGGTAAGCGAATATTTGATTGAGATCATGAAAGCAAAACAAAAAAAGCCACTTTAAGGGAGATAAAGGACAGCAAATCAAACTAAACCACTATAAGGGAGATAAAAGAGACAGCAAATCAAACAAAACCACTTTAAGGGAGATTAGAGAGAAATCACACCAAACAAAACCACTTTAAGGGAGATTAGAGAGAGCAAAGTATTCAAATGGTAAGTTACCAATGTCAGATTTTTTACTAAGAGGTTATCTTCTAATTCTTTTTTGCATGAATTCTTACTCAACGCAGATATTTAAAAGCAAAATATTAAATCGAATTCAGGTCATATATTGTTAATGTTTTATATTAATTAACCATTAATTAAATTTATGTCCTGTTTCAATTATCAGTGATATACTTTATGTGTTTGACACTTATATGAACCACAAGGCACTTACGTGATATGCGGATCACACAGGAACAAACGCGCGCACGCACGCACGCACGCACGCACACACACACACACACACACACACACACACACACACACACACACATGGCAAGTTCGACTTGACAGTTTATTCACGCCAGGACTTTTAAAACGTGGATCAGACGACGCAAAATTTATCCAAAGTACCTAAGCCAGCGAAGGCATGAGAGGGAAAGATAATCATTATTAAAAAATGGTTCAGGCAGAGTACTCGCACTTTCATGTCTATCTCTCCCGAGCAAGATATACTCGCGCTGCTTTAGCGCGAATCAGCATAATAGGCTTACAGTTAATCCGCGAGCTGGGGTTTATCCACTGAGCTGTTTCGTTGAGGGTGTATTCCGTCATGGCTCGTTAGAGTTTCTACACCTTTACTTGACGTTCGGCATAAACTGTTTAGAACGTACGTTCTGTAAGAAGCCACGTTAGGTAAAAAGTAAATCCCTCAGCGTCTTCTTTGGAAGTGGGTCGGTGGAGACTAGCAGATCGACTCCTAAAATGGATTAGACGAGTGCTGGATCCTGCCCTTCGTGTTCCCTCCACTGACGTCACAACCCCTTTCCGAGATTGCAAATTTTGCGCTTTGCTGCTAGGTTCTTATAGAAACCCGAACCTCCCCATTCCCTCCACCCTACCCACTTACCCACTACACAGGTTTCTATGATAGAAATTTCTGTTTTTTTTCAACCCAAACACCCATTCCTATTCGGAATTGTCGATGCTGCTCCCCCCCCCCCCCCTCACAACTTCCCTTTCGTAAAGCGCATGATTTTAAATAATATAAAGCGGTTAATTCTGTAAATATATAAAAAGAACACTTAATTATTTCCCATTATCGTCCATTTAAATGCTTTAATGTTTTCTTGTGTGTCGCCCAATTTAATGACTTTTATGGGAAAAAGTTTGAGGGCCAGTCGATAAGGGAGACTTTTAAAAACCCAACAAATTAACCACGAACTTGGCCTCTAAGTGATATACGACTTACTGATTCTTCACATACGATTTAGATATTTTATCATTGTGAATGTTGAATGCTAAATTACAAGGTAATTTGGGATGAAATGTAAGAAAAAATGATGTTCTCAAAGCGACTAAACAACAATAGTGTTTGTAGGTTTTGCATTAGCGTGATGGTACTATATAGGTCAACGATCTAGACTCCAACCAATGGCAACAGAACACATTTGACAGGTTTCTTTTAATCTTTTACCAATAATCACGCTTCCATTGTTACCGAAATTTAAATTCTTTCTATTTAAAAAAAGAATAATACCACATAACAAAACACAGACCTTTCATGCACAATCACTGATGGATCATGAAGAAGGCTGTGCAAATACCTAGGATCTTAAGTTAGATATAGTGGTCTTGAATAGTGCCTAATACTATCAGGCACCTCAGACTGAATTTCAAATCGATCTTCTGTCTATAAGCATATAGTCCTCTTGCCAGGGCGACGCTATCCTTTGAGGAAGACTCCAAGAAATCGTTTGTTGTGTATATATTTTTTTTTTACCCTGGACTGAGCGAAACGTTGTTAAAGGGATAGCATTGGAAAGAGAAGTGGGGATTGACCTACTCTAGACAATTTGAAGATGGATTTCACCTAGAGGAAATAAATCCTCAAGAACGATTACACCTGCTTTTGGTCTCGTTTACACTAACTAGCGTGTTCTGGCAGTTCATAGCAAGACAGATGTTTCGTGAAAAATGTAAACTCGTGACTATAGAACAGCAGAAATTACAGACACAAACACACGCACTGCATATTAAGCACACAAACAAAGTTTACACACACACACACACACACATACACACACACACATACACACACATACACACACACATACACACACACATACACACATACACACATACACACACATACACACACACACATACACACACACACACACACACACATACACACACACACACATACACACACACACGCGCGCACAAATATTAATATTTACTAATTTCTGTAAATAATACCACTAAGTGTACTCACAGTTAAAACATATACATACAATAATATAACAAAACAAAAACAGGCATTCATATTGGAAACAAACAAAAATGAAACAATATCGACACTTTTTGCTAAAATAATCTACTATTTCCATGTTTAATATGGAGACTTGAAAAGAAGCAAAACACAATTTGGTAGTAACAGATCTGTATTGTATACAAAATATACAGAAATCTAATTGAGATAAATTATATTTTCAAACACGTCTAAGAACAGGTTAATAATAATATAACGTTATAACTAACAAAACTATTTATTTCTCTCTCTCTCTCTCTCTCTCTCTCTCTCTCTCTCTCTCTCTCTCTCTCTCTCTCTCTCCTCCATCCGTCGGTCCGACTATCAGGCCTCAGACGACATATCCGTACTTCGGAAAGTAAAATGCAATTATGTCTCATTAATGTTGACACGACTATTGTCTCATGCTCCGTTCAATTGGTAGATCACAGTATAGAAAAAACAAAGTGCTTTTCCATAATAATCAAACGCTCTTATTACTATAAGGACGTAATTATCGTTCCTGTTGCTCTGCTAACTATAGAAGAAGTGTTTCTAATAAAATGGCTGAAACACAGCTCAAATCTTCGAAACCGAAAACGCAGTGGGGCAGAAAAACTGGTAACCAGAGAAGTGTTCAGCACGCACTGTCAACAATCATGGCCGCCCTTCCGGCCTAGTCGTAAAGGTTATCGATTAGTTTCGGCTTTGTACTGACACGCGTTCAGCTTTGATTGGTTTGTTGCGACAAAGCACACAAGGGCACGAGTGGGAGCACATTAAAAATTGCTCCAAATATCTCTCTGCATCGACATACTTCATTTAATGTCGGAACTTAATTTTGCATTAAAAATATAAATCATATCTCCATTTAGTTGACTCGATTTAGTATGGGATCTTAATTTCACACATAAAAAAAAGTTGATCCAAATATTTTCTCTCTGACTGGCTTCATTTTACTAGGAATTTTATTTCTCTTAAATTAACATATTTCAGTGATTGAGTAAAATTTCGTCTAGTTTGAAATTTATTTATGCTGTTATAGGAATTGTAGGAAACCAGTAGTTAGAGAGTATTAAAAGAGCATTAACAGTAAATAGCCATATTTATTTTATCGATGTCAATAATTGGCACTGTCTAATGAAGGTTCTTGGCATTTAAAGAATAGAAGTCAATTATTTACGGAAACCTCTTCTGGAAAAAATAATATTTAAATTTACATTTTCTTTTAAAATGATACTGTCTTAATACAATTATTTTAATTTCGATTGGGCTGATTAGCGGTGCATAAAAGGGTTAATTAAATCGTCATAATTATTACAAAACCAGATATACAATTACTTGTTATTTTAAGAATTGCCCATATTTTTATTTTTGATAAATCAATTCACGTTAATGGGAAATGAGTTCTGTTTTCACAAATACAAACACACACACACACACACACACACACACACACACACACACACACACACACACACACACACACACACACACACTCTCTCTCTCTCTCTCTCACACACACTCTCTCTCACACACACACTCTCTCTCTCTCTCACACACACTGTACGTACGTATATACATATACGCACATTATAAAGCATATGTATATGTATGAATTGACGCATGCATATAGTGGCCTTTACATTTATGTGTGTGTGATGAGTGTGTGTGTGTGATGTGTGTGGACGCTGTGAACTGTATTAAAACGCGTCCTCCCTCTCATGTTTACCACACCCGAGTTGAGTTGTCTGCTTGCTTCCATAAGGTCTGATATGATTATGGTGTTCTAAGTGAGGTCTTTGGGCTCAGTATACTGACAATCGGTGTGTGTGTGTGGAGGACTACCTGATTTCTTTATTATTGGATCTTCTTCTTTAGTTTCGACGTCATTCTAAATCAAATATCTCATACGTCATAGGACGCTTGTAATTGTGATTGGATGCCATTCGTCACACCCACAAATTGTTGATTGTGATTGGATGTCATTCGTGACACCCACAAAGTAATGACGTTGATTGGATGCCATTTGTGACTCCCACGTCCGCAGCATACTAATAACTATGAGAATGCCATGCGTCAAACCCACTTCAGCAGTATGCTAAAGACTCATCGTGTGTAAAGTAGAAAGCAGTCTCTGTGGACTCCGAAGTGTGATTTTGTCTAACAAGTATTATATTGCAGAAGAAAGATATATTTTTTCTAGTATTCTGGCCATCGGAAAAAGAAATAAATATTAGTAATTACAATTAAATGATAGCAAATGAAATCTAAACTTCGTTTTCTGTGCCTGCATAAGGTGAAATAAAGGAATGCATTACAATAAATATAGTAGTAGGCAAAATACTTAAACAAGAAAATGATTTTTTATACGATTAAATATACTTAAAAAGAAATATTGTTAAACAAATATATTCAGAGTGACCGTTATCAGCTATTTATATATTAGTATATATTATTATATATTAAGAAAAATTAAATTGTGTCTAGTAATCCAGTTTTTAAAAATGAGAGCAGAATATAACAGCAGTCGACTAATCTGGCTGGAAATGTGTTGACAATTCTGATGGGAGTAACCATGACAACAAAGAACCGAGACTAAAGAGCTTATTCCAATTAAATATTCTTAAATACAGAGCTTAAGAAAATACATGAAATCGATTACAGCATATGACATCTATGTAATCTATGTCTATTCTTGTTTATAATGAACAAGATATCAGTGAAGGTCTTAATAAATTGTAATGAACAAGATATCAGTGAAGGTCTTAATAAATTGTAATGAACAAGATATCAGTGAAGGTCTTAATAAATTGTAATGAACAAGATATCAGTGAAGATCTTAATAAATTGTAATGAACAAGATATCAGTGAAGATCTTAATAAATTGTAATGAACAAGATATCAGTGAAGATCTTAATAAATTGTAATGAACAAGATATCAGTGAAGATCTTAATAAATTGTAATGAACAAGATATCAGTGAAGGTCTTAATAAATTGTAATGAACAAGATATTAGTGACGTTCTTAATAAATAGTAATGAACAAGATATTAGTGAAGTTCTTAATAAATTGTAATGAACAAGATATTAGTGACGTTCTTAATAAATTGTAATGAACAAGATATTAGTGGCGTTATTAATAAATTGTAATGAACAAGATATTAGTGAAGTTCTTAATAAATTGTAATGAACAAGATATGAGTGACGTTCTTAATACATTGTAATGAACAAAATATTAGTGGCGTTCTTAATAAATTGTAATGAACAAGATATCAGTGAATGTCTTAATAGATTGTTTACTCGCTTTGTGACAATGGGAAGGATTGTAAGTGTTTACAGTGTAAATACAGAAGTTGTCTTTCCGCCTTTCAAAATGTAAGAAACAATGATTCTTTTGATCGAGTTTTTGTTTTATGGAAATTCTATATGAGCATCCAGTCTGTGGTACACTTTTGCCTGAAGTTACTGACCTGCAGGAACAATGAACGGGATAAACTCTAGTTAGGCGCCTTTCGAAAAAGCTGGGATACTCTGCTTGTGCTAATTTGCTGGTTCGGAATAAAGGCTGATTTAAATCTGCTTGAACAACTGTTTTGTACAAATGCAATACCTGATGTAATTCTATGTCGATCTATTTAACGCAGATCACGTTTTAGTGCTGCAACTCCTTGTGGATTGCTGTGTTGTAGGAATGAAGTCTGTTTTACATGTCTTTGTTGACTTCTGCTGTACAGGAACAAAGACATTGACACAGTTCACTGAAGACTTATGTGCACTAGAAAGTATGAAATCTCAGCTATTACACGATAGGAATAAAAGTTATGCACTGTCTTGTGAATGTTCGCACGATATGTGAAAGACCACTGGTAGGTCTTTGTGAACATTAATTGCTCTCTCACGAACACTGTGGCTCAACTAAACAAATCCTTGGTTCTGTAGGGCCAAAGACTGACACACATTTGTATGACCCGTACTAGTCGGGAGAAAAGTCCGTGACACATGTGTGACCTTCATTGCTAGGAATTAAGACCGTTTAATATTTCTGTGTGACCTCCACTGTTTGCAATAAAGACCATGATTCATGCGTGACCTGCACTGTTGGGTATTTAGACCGTGACACATCTCTTTGTGACATGAACTGTTGAGAATAAAGACCGTGACACATGCGTAACCTGCACTGTTGTGTATATAGACAGTGACACATCTCTTTGTGACATGAACTGTTGAGAATAAAGACCGTGACACATGCGTAACCTGCACTGTTGTGTATATAGACAGTGACACATCTCTTTGTGACATGAACTGTTGAGAATAAAGACCGTGACACATGCGTAATCTGCACTGTTGTGTATATAGACCGTGACACATCTCTTTGTGACATGAACTGTTGAGAATAAAGACCGTGACACATGCGTGACCTGCACTACCGGGAATAAAGATAATGACATATCTTTGTGTGATCTGCACTGGTGGAAATAAAGACCATGACTGTGTGACCTGCACTGTTGGGAATAAAGACCGTGACACATCTCTCTCTCTCTGTGTGACATGTAAATAGTGCAAATCTCTGCTCCACACCATCCAGACTTTGCATTTGCATTCGATGCATATAAATTAATTTACCATTTATACCACAGCACTTCAAAATAAATGAAACCCAAGGGTTGTCTATAGTTTATTTGTTTCACGATTTGACCTTTGACCTAACGCAGTTGTGGGTATTCAGGACAGTCTGGACAGAAAGGTCGGCCGAAATTCCAGTTGTCTTCAAAAGTCTTTGGCCCTGTCTGCGGGACGCGAACAGATGTAATTCTAGGGATTGCTTCAAGGGTTGGAAATATACAACTTCTGATTCGTTAACAAGAATCCTTAGCAAAAGCAATTCATTCGAACGGTGTCTGAAATGAAGCCATTTCAGCTTACAGCATTGCCGAAAGGAGAACAAGTGTAGAAACGGTAGGAACGGCATCTTGTAGAAGGAGGGTGTGAACTCTTCCGTTACCAAAGTCTCTCGCACTGTGTGCAGTAACACGTGACCAGTTGCAAACGATATGATTTTGCAGAGCCTTCAGTCCCAATTCTACTTGATACCCGACCTCTTGTAATTGTTATCATTAAAAATAAAGTACAAATTGGCAAATGCACTTCTGCGGTAACGGCCTTTCGTCCACCACAACTATACCCAACGATCCCTGACGTCGTGCTTGACAAGAAACGCCACTGAATCCGTTTTCAGACATTTTGTATTTTTCAATGCTTCCAGCACATTCATCTTGCACAAGCTTAATTTTGTTAAGAGAATTAAGAGGAATGCGTTCGCGAACAAATTGACAAAGCTAATACAGAAACAGAACACGGCGTTGACGGCAAGCTTGAATGAAAGATATATTCCGCGGTGGGGGTGGGGAGGGGTCACTGGAAACCACATTGTTGACTAAGACCGAGGCTAGGGTATGCAAATTAATCACGCACAGCCCTGCCAAACGAGAGCAAATGAGGCCAGAGAAGAAGAGGCCAATGACCAGCCTATGTAACTGCAGTTAGCAAAGAAATCGATCGACCGTACATGGCGCGATTTCGTTACTTAAGGAAAATGTACTGGCCAGAAACGAGGGGCGGAAAACATACTGTAAGAGAAAAGAGTAAAGAAGAAACCAACAAAAGACCTAATATATAAGAAACACAAACAGTTGTGGGCGAGAAAAAGAAAAGAATAAAGAATGAGAATTAGAAAAAGAAGGAAAAAATTACACGTTTCTAAAAAAGGAAACAAGAAAAAGGAAAAGTATGAAGGCAAGGCAGAAAAGATAAGGGTTAAGGGGAAGAGAAACTGATGTCAGGAAGTAAAGAAATAATAAATAGTAAAGAAAGAAAGCAGTGAAAATGAGAAAAGAATTAAGTAAAAAAAAGAAAAAAGAATGAAAGTGAAAAGAAGAGAAAAAATAGGAAGGTAGTGGACCAAAGCAAAAGACAAAATAAGAAAAGAATGAAAGTGAAAAGAAGAGAAAAAATAGGAAGGTTGTGGAACAAAGCACAAGACAAGATATCTACCACTGTAAATGACAAACTGTAAAGACACATAACTGGTCTAATAAATTTGCTAATGTTAAAAGATGGCACAATAAAATATTTTAAAATGAATAGAAAGTGTGATGGGTGAAGAGAAAGAAAGAAAAACAATGAAAGAAAAATACATACAGATGCGAAACGTCAACAACAGATTTTATTTTGAAAGAGTGGTGAAGAGTACTACGACACGTGACAAACCTATTTTCAAAGTTTCCATCCTTATCACGTAGGCCCAAAGTGGAATTTGCCCTCGATGAATCCCGTGAGGCCATTTCCTGACGCCACAAAATGTTAACGAGGGCATATTTATATGATTTATGTCAACTATAGGACACTGATAAGCATAACACTGAAGGAGGAAAAGCACAATTGCTAAATCTTTACATACATAAGCTCTAAGAGAAAATGGACTTAGCTCTCAGATGTAAAAACCATAAAGTGCAAACATGAAGACTACACTTAGTGTTAACTTGGTCTAAGACTATTACTAGCAGTGTGCCAATGAAGATAGGATGAATGTAAAATAAAGAAGAATAATGAACTATTGAGCAAAGAAAATAAATAGTAGAACTAAACAAAGAGAGATCAATAGAATAAGTGAATTAATAAATAAATCGTGAGACAGGGGAACACACACACACACACACACACACACACACACACACACACACACACACACACAGCGCAGAGTTAAGACAGAGTGAGAACGAGAGAGAAGAAAGAAAGGGAAAGAAGGGAAAAAAGACTGAGAGAGAGAGAGAGAGAGAGAGAGAGAGAGAGAGAGAGAGAGAGAGAGAGAGAGAGAGAGAGAGAGAGAGGAGAGAGAGAGTTTGAAAGAAAATATAAAGATGCGAAGAACTTCGCTTGCTGAGGCAGTTTTATGTGCACAGGTACATGATAACTGACACAAAGGACACATAAATGTATTGCAGATACATGATAACTGACACAAAGGACACATAAATGTATTGCAGATACATGATAACTGACACAAAGGACACATAAATGTATTGCAGACACATGATAACTGACACAAAGGACACATAAATGTATTGCAGATACATGATAAATGACACAAAGGACACATAAATGTATTGCAGATACATTAAAAACAGCAAACGCATGGTATAAGACATCCAGGTACAAAATTTCTATCAATTAGACGATGTACACCGGAAGTAACAGGTAGAAATTCCTATCATGTAGACAGTGCACACCGGAAGTAGCAGATAGGAATTCCTGTCATACAGACAGTGCATACATGAAGGAACAGGTAGTAATTTATATGATGTAGTATTATAGACAGTCACACTGGAAGTACTAGGCAAGAATTCCGATCATACAGACAGTGCACGCCGGAAGTATCCGGTTGGAATTCCTATCATACAGACAGTGCACACCGGAAGTAACAAGTAGAAATTTCTATTATATAGACAATACCGTATTGGAAGTAACGGGTAAAACTCCTGTCACACAGTCAGTGCAAACAGGAAGCAATAGGTAATCAATCAAGTGTTAAAAATCTTAAATGATATTCTAAATTATAGGCCTTTTATTGACATATTTATATTTGGATTAAAATCTAATATGTTTTAGGGTTGTCTGCCTGTCTGTAACTTGAGAAATTATTGCGGGGAGGGAGAAGAAAAATGAATACTATTTCATCTTTCTCAATCCGTCAGCCCTCTCTCTCTGACCCTTTTCTTCCCGTATAGGACTATTTTAATCATTCCGCAATGTCGCAAGGACAACAGTACTAAAAAAGCCGGAAGTGTGCAAATCCAAGTCAAATGAACAACAGGACGAGGGGCGGACAAAACAATAACAAAAGCGCACACGGCTGAAGAAAATGTCAAATGCCAACATTTGATTTCACATACTAAATATCGATAAATCTCCAATCAAGTTTCAAGACATTTCGATGTAAAGTGTTTTATCTTCTTCATTGATGTCTCAGAGACAAGAGATTAAGTTTACAATTGTGTATCTGAATTGACCCCGTGAGTCCCACAGCTTACCAACCAAAAATTAACAGAATAAAGACAATACAAATATTAAATATTACATCATAAGTTTACTTAGGGATAAAATGATGAGAAATTAACAATAATTAATTCTACAAGGGTTCTGCCTTGGAAATTTTCATTCATATGCATAGCATAAATTAAACGTCAGGTGCTCCCTAGAATAAATTACAAAGTAGATAAAACAATTATTTAAGTATTGATAACATTTTGTCCAGACTTTGTCCTGACACATTTCATTATTCCCGATATGGCGAATTTCATTGCTTCATTAACCATAGACGTCTTTAGCATAATTGTTTTTGATTACTCTAAGTCTCAATGGTGCTTCATTAACCATAGACGTCTTCAGCATTATTGTTTCTAAGTCTCAGTGGTGCTTCATTAACAGTATTTTATTCATTACACTTTTCTTATTTAACTTACTTCTTAATAACTCCACGTTGCTTGAACAACTCAGTACTTTTTATTTTTTATTTTCATTACCTGAGAACAGGTCAATGCTGTTACGTCACTGGTGCTTTGCATATTTCGAAGCCATTAACACAACGCTTCTGCAATTTTTGACTGCGTCCTGACCTCCATTTTATGTCGATACCAATGCAGCCATGCTTGTTTTATCAGTTGTCCAAACATATTTAGAAAAATACAGAGATGATTTTTGTGAACATGTGTTTTATTTTAAATCTGTTTGATGGATGGATATCTCAGAGATTCTTTATTCATATGACAATGTTTGTTCCTTTATTTTAGTAGCTCCTAGTCTCTGGGTCGCAGGCGATTTTTGATGGGTTGCATCATGTGGTAATTTATTTTTAATATTTTTATTTTACTCTTTCCTTCTCCTAATTAACATACAGTCACCAAGCAAATATATTTGAAAATTTTGGGTTTGCAAGCAAACAATGTAGCGCAACATTGCTTTATTTTAATATCAACTATTAACCATATCAGAGAACTTTTTCATGGGCGTTTTCTTATGTCTTATATTATTTACCGCTTCACATATTCTTTTATCGTATTGCTGTCGGACCCCACTTTCTCTGATAGGAAGCTTTTGACCATTTACACAGAAGGAACAATGTTTGAATAAAATGCAAATAGTATTGTTTTATCCATGACAACAGAACAACTAACTTTAAATAGAACAAAGGATGCTGAGATACGCCATGATTATTACACTAAGACCCACGGAGCTCGTTGGTAAGATTTGAACATGCTTTTAACAGTTTTAAAATAGGATTCTCTAAATACGACCTAGACTCTTGCCTTTAAATGAATGGGATGAGAGTGGTTGCTGGTATTTGGAGTTTCATTCATCATATAAAGGATCTTTTATTTTAAGTTTAAACAAAAGAATGAAAACACACTTTCGTGTGAGTCAAAGCTACTAAACTAAATGTTTGCGGACATGACTTGTGATTCAAAGCCACAGAAACTAAAGGTTTACGGACATGACTTGTGATTCCAAAGCCACAGAAACTAAAGGTTTGCGAACATGACTTGTGATTCCAAAGCCACAGAAACTAAAGGTTTACGGACATGACTTGTGATTCCAAAGCCACAGAAACTAAAGGTTTGCGAACATGACGAGTGATTCAAAGCCACAGAAACTAAAGGTTTGCGAACATGACGTGTGATTCAAAGCCACAGAAACTAAAGGTTTGCTAACATGACGTGTGATTCAAAGCCACAGAAACTAAAGGTTTGCTAACATGACGTGCATGGGACCTATGACGAGTTCTGAGAAAAGAGAGGCAAGGTGGATGCAAGGGGTCTTTGAAAAGATATGTACATGTGCAAAAAGAGAGAGAAAGAGAGACAAATATAGTGATAAACACACACACACACACACACACACACACACACACACACACACACACACACACACACACACACACAAGCACACGGTTCACCGACAAAACCGCGAACGACAAATGCGCGCCGACAAAACCGCGATGGACAAAACCGCGACGACAAAATCGCGCCGACAAAATCGCGATCGACAAAATCGCGATGATACATGTTAAATCGTACAAGAATGTAATAATAACATACGTAGATATCAATATTATGATACACAAAGCAATGTTAAGAGATACTGAGTGCAAATAATCCTCAAAATACGGCAATGAAAAGAATGAAGCATACATCAAATCTTAATAATTTTATTTAAGATCACTATTATGAGATACTACGTGTAAATAATCCTTACACAAATGCAATGAAAAGAATGAAGCATACATCAAATCTTAATAATTTTACCATAAAGATCAATAATAAGAGATACTACGTGCAAATAATTCTTACACAAAGGAAATGAAAAGAATGAAGCATATATCTAATACTTAGGTCTATTGAATTCTACCTTGCATGTTCCCTCCCTCCGTCCTGCAAAGCGTGCAGTTACGTAATAGAGCGAACATACATAACACTTCCTGCCATTCTTTACTTGGTGATGTTTATCGCGATTTTGTCGGCGCGCATTTGTCGGCGCGATTTTGTCGATTTCAAAGAGCGCGATTTTGTCGGCGCGCTTTTGTCCATCGCGGTTTTGTCGGCGCGCATTTGTCGTTCGCGGTTTTGACGGGTCACCCAAGCACACACGCACAAAATACGTGTCTGAGCGTGAAAGAAAGAGACAAAGAGAGAGGAGATAAGAGAAGACAGAATGGGAGAATACCTGTGAGAAAGTGAAAAAGGAAAGAAAGAAAAATACATGGCGTCTAAGAGAGAAATATAAGTCAATATTTTGGAAACTTCATTCTATTGTATGAGTTGAATGATATGAATTGTCTCAAGTGTAAAAATGACTTTTGAACTTTGAGGAAAGTGATTAGCAGCCATTGTCGATAGAGCAATATATTATTAATTTAACAATCAATTTGGCCTGTTATATATTTTTAATTAAAGTACTAATATGTTATAATACATTAGTTAATATACCAGTGAATAAAGTCAGTGCAGTCTGTGTCTACAAAAGATCAGTAAACGATGATGATCTGTTCCAGAAATCCTCACTCTTTTTAAGATATTGTATTACTACTATCAATCCAACATATTATATTACATAATTGATTAAAAATATTTATCAAGCTGTCTTCTAAGATAACACAAAGGTAAAGTTCATTATTATTCTCATAATTATTCTTATTATACTTCTTCCTCTTAGTTTAAAACTCACAATGTAGAAATGTAACTTGCATTGAGTAGATTAGTTTAAAACTCACAATGTAGAAATGTAACTTGCATTGAGTAGGTTAGTTTAAAACTCACAATGTAGAAATGTAACTTGCATTGAGTAGGTTAGTTTAAAACTCACAATGTAGAAATGTAACTTGCATTGAGTAGGTTAGTTTAAAACTCACAATGTAGAAATGTAACTTGCATTGAGTAGGTTAGTTTAAAACTCACAATGTAGAAATGTAACTTGCATTGAGTAGCTTAGTTTAAAACTCACAATGTAGAAATGTAACTTGCATTGAGTAGGTTAGTTGGAAAGGACAACCAATCCGTAACAGTTTCCTTTAGCTGTTACCAAACTTCTGTAAAGAGTTTCCAAAAGGTGGAAGGAATATAAATAATAATGTTACTTAGCAACCCTCAGTTTTTCAATTTCTTTCTTTACTCCAAATAAATATACCCAAAACAAGAAACAGTGACTTCTCTCCCTTATGTACAAATTAAAGAATCTTATTTACTTAACCTTTTACTTGAAAGCATACTTCTACCAATTTCTCCGAGTCAGAAAGCTTTTGGGCTCAGGAATAATCCATCTTGTGCCTGCCGTACATTGCCTATAAAACAAATTTTGCAATTAGAAGTTTCATGAGCGGGACCTGACTAAGTGTTCATAAGACATTGTTCAAAGAACTGTAGGTTTCTGAACGGGTGAGGGAATAAGACATGAAATGGTTTACCTGCAAAAGTGTGTTAAGAGACATATTTCTGCAAGAGTTCTGTATATCTCATATTATTTATTTATGTTTGGTTGTCTTTGGTCTACAGGCATATTTTGAGCATAGAACACAATTTAAAGTGTTTCGCGTTTTCCCCTAGGACGGTCGAAAAGAGTTTAACGTCAAGAAAAATTAATTACCATTCCGAAAGTAATTACAAAACTATTTTTTTAAAAAAGCGTTTATCTACGGTCTGAAAAGGTTAATTACAATATATTTTCTGTAAAACGAAGGTACATACACAACAACAAAAAAAAAAAATGAAAACAAACAAAAAAACAAACACCCCAACGGATAAACAAACGTCTATGCAAACTACTATTAATATAATTTATCCATAAAAATAAAGTGTAGAAAATAGACAAAAGTGAGATCTCAATACACCAATCAAACTATTTGCAAGTCTGCCTGCTTGCAAATTACCTCTTAGTCTGTCTATTTGCTTGTCTGTTGGGTACGCAGTCTGTCTGAGAATGTGCAAACTCCAGCAGCAAGAAATATTCGTGCTGTCAGCTGCAGAGAGCATAGGATATACCCGTAACTTACACACACGCTAGCGCACACATCTGCACTTGGGCGGAAGTACATGTAAGTTTTGCTTGAAATGAGCTGTTTATAACTGGAAGCAGATGCTTTACTTCCACTGCATCCTAAATCACAAAATGCTATTACTGTAAACGTGTTCGTTTCAAACACTTCTAAAATCTGTTTTCAGAAATCTCATACAAACATAACGAACCGGAGGGAAAATTTCGGAAAACAAACAAATAATTACTTCGTAAATAGAAAAGTTCCCCCCCCCTCCCCCAAGAAAAGAAAGAAAAAAGGAACGAGTTAAGGTGAGACGAAAGTAAGGGGAACAAAGCGTACTAAGTAATTAATTTATGATGAAGGATTGTAATTCGGCGAACGAAGCTTGCGCTGTAAGGTTTAAATGATTGAAACGAATGTGCTTTAAGTTTAAATATAATGAATCGCTACGTAAAGATTGTTGTGTTCTTTAGCATACACTAACGCTACGTAAAGATTGTTGTGTTCTATAGCATACACTAACGCTACGTAAAGATTGTTGTGTTCTATAGCATACACTAACGCTACGTAAAGATTGTTGTGTTCTATAGCATACACTAACGCTACGTAAAGATTGTTGTGTTCTATAGCATACACTAAAGGAAAAGTCTCCTTGCTGTCTTTACTTGTAACATGTACTGTTTATACAAGCAAGCAAAATAACCAACCAAAAACAAATATGCAAATAGAAAAAATCGCGCAATCTACCCGTATAAAAATATACAAATAGAGAAAAACACGCACCCTACCCGAAATAAAAAAAAAAGCAAAAAAAAAAAGTTCACACAATAAGAACAAGTCA
>CM054181.1:103934359-103969359 GCA_028829895.1 Sinotaia quadrata | reverse complement strand
GTTGATAGTAAGGAAACCAGACGTGAGAACAAATGCGAAATGTCATGCCTCGCCTAAAGAGGTATTGTGTCGGGTTAGTATTTACTCTGGTGATAAATTTGGTTGTCAATTTGTTGACAAATCACAATTCTTTGTTCTTTGCGCTTTCCTTAACCATTTGAAGCCCTGCATGCAGAAAGCTGATATTGTATTAACAGAAGCTCATTTAATAATGCCCATTCTTAAAAAAGTCATCTTCAGTACTAAACACGTAGTAAAGAGATAAATTAGATATAAATTGACATAGTAAGATATATAGATAGACAGACAGAAAGAAAGATAGAAAGACAGACAGACAGACAGACAGACAGATAGATAGATAGATAGATAGATAGATAGATAGATAGATAGAGCAAAAGAGCAAGAGCGAAAACAAAGCAAAAATAAAAGAATAGAAAGAGAGCAGACAGAAGGAAAATGACATTTATTTTAAGAAAGTTAAAAAAATAACGTAACCAAGGAAAAACATGATAGATGAAGACAAGGAATAAGAGGGGAAGAAGAAGAAAAGAAGGAAAGAAAAAAGGAAAATAAAAAAAAGAAATGAAAAAGAAGGAAGGAAGGAAAATCAGGAAGAATAAAGAACGAAAATGAAGAAAACACGAACAGTTAGCATTCTCCATCACCACAAATAATGGTAATGGTGGGCGTTGCTGACTTGACGTAACATTTAACATGTCTGCACACCTAATTGAAGAAGGCGCCTTTTCGGTAAAACGGTACAGTTACATTAACCAAAAGAATTTTTACCTTACCATTTTAACCCAAGCTAATTTTATTGGATCCTTGATTGGTTGTGTTTATTCGATTCTAATCATACACAGTACTCGAAAGACAGGAACAAGAAATTTTAACTGAATTCCGATAAAGTACAAACATTCCTATTATTTTTCAAAATGTTAACGACTATCTTCAAACTTAAAAAAAATGTCATTTTATCATCACAAACTTACAGCATTTGAAATAATGGTTATGAAGAATGACGTACTGAATGAGGCCAATGACCAGTTGATTAGAAGATATGATCTACTATAGCCATAATATGTCTGTAGTGAAGTATTAGAATCTTGAACTGAATTAATGACGTAATGAGATAAGCTAACGAAGTATTGAATGAAAATTAGATTTGAAGCAAGGACGTAATAATCTGAAGTGAAAACGTATTGATTTCAAGTAATGAGGTATTAGTTTGAATTGATTGGGGATGCAATGAATTACTGAAGGAATGACGTAATGAAATGAAGCAATGATGCTATGATTTCATGTAATGCATACCGAACTGAACAGTTTAATAATAATATTATTCAAGGAATACAAGCTTCGTTTAAGGTAATTAATACATTTAAAAAAATTCGTTTTAATTCTACATTAAACATCAGTGTTTGTTGCTGTCTTTGCTGTACAAGTATATATTATATGTTTAGAAAGGGTAAAGGTCATGCTAATACAAACCACACGTAAACAGTAAACATAACCTGATAATACTTACACGAAATATACAAAAATCAATTCTAAGCTTTCATTTATACATCCTATTGTTGTCACGTAATTCCAAGCTTTCATTTATACACCCTATTGTTGTCACGTAATTCCAAGCTTTCGTTTATACACCCTATTGCTGTCACGTAATTCCAAGCTTTCATTTATACACCCTATTGCTGTCACGTAATTCCAAGCTTTCATTTATACACCCTTTTGATGTCACGTAATTCCAAGCTTTCATTTATACACCCTATTGCTGTCACGTAATTCCAAGCTTTCATTTATACATCCTATTGATGTCACGTAATTCCAAGCTTTTATTTATACACCATATTGTTGTCACGTAAATCCAAGCTTTCATGTATACACCCTATTGTTGTCACGTAAGTCACCAGATCCACAAAATCTGTTAGACGTAGGTATCGAAAACGACATGTAAATTCTTACAAGATGGCGCCACAGGCGAGAAGTTGACATGTCAATAAAGGTGACTTTAAAAAATCTAATCTACATTACATCTGAAATGGACTATTACTTTTTTTTTTTTTTTTTTACTAATAATCCTATTTATTACAAATACTATTACACACCCACACTCACGTCCTTCCACCCATCAATCCAGATGAAATATATATGCTGAAGATTCCTGAATTCCTGAATTCATACAGTTATGGCAAAAATGCGGCACCTGCACCATTGGTGGGCCAAACTCACAGACAGCACGAGTTAGAAATGTGTCACCATATTGAAGCCAGTTGGCGCCACAGCGTATTGAAGTCGCGGTTAAGTAAAAAGGGACGTCAATTAATGATCAGTACGTTTTAAAATTGGTATATCTGTTTGCCTGTTCGTGCGCATATCTATCTATCTATCTATCTATCTATCTATCTATCTATCTATCTATCTATCTATCTATCTATCTATCTATCTATCTATCTATCTATCTATCTATCTATCTATCTATCTATCTATCTATCTATCTATCTATCTATCCTTAGGTCTGTCGTTTTAATAATCCGTAATATATGGAGAGAAAAGGAAAACGTGCGTGTGTGTGTGTTTGTGTGTGTGTGTGTGTGTGTGTGTGTGTGTGTGTGTGTGAGAGAGAGAGAGAGAGAGAGAGAGAGAATGATTGAGTGAGTGGGGAGAGAGAAAGGAGATCAGAAAATAAGGAAACGATCACCAGTAAATTCTCTGTATGAGCTTTAAATTCTGAGCCAAAGTGTAATTACAACAAATCTCAAATCATGGTTGCAACAGTAAGACATAAATTCGTGTTTAATATCAGTACTTTTTGCGGAATGCTTCTGGCAGCCTAATGTGCAGCAACACGGAAGACTGATTTGAATGGCTTCATGTACAGTGGTCTGACAACGTAACTGTGAAATTAAAAATCAAAACAAACTACAAAGTCCGAGTTCATAGAAATGATCTAGGTTTGTACTATCAAGACGTATACGAATGTCTGTTTACACGCCTTTTCATGTATCCGAACATCTTTAGCAGTTTCGTATAAATTATTAAGTCATACATGTTTAAATCTGAAAGCAAAACAATTCATTAAATCAATAAGTCATACATGTTTAAATCTGAAAGCAAAACAATTCATTAAATCAATAAGTCATACATGTTTAAATCTGAAAGCAAAACAATTAATTAAACCAATAAGTCATATATGTTTAAATCTGAAAGCAGAACAATTAATTAAATCAATAAGTCATACATGCTTAAACCTGAAAGCAGAATAATTAATTAGATCAGGAAAATTAAACTTAGCGTTATCATAATACAAGCATTCATAAATTGAAGCAAAAATAACACAAGGTGATAAAAATGCGAAACAAAAGCAGAAGGAAATTGTACATAAAACATATGTTATAATTTTCTACTCTGACAGCGTTTCTCTATCAATATTTTACAATCCTCGATATCCTCTCCTAAATTTGACAGGTCGTGGGCCACTTATACACCTAATTTCCTGTATGTTATTAAAATACAATCCACTAAATTTATAAAATAAAAAAGAAACGAAAGAGGAAAATCCTTTCTAACAATGGGGTAGAAGTAAAAAGGTTTGCCAAGAGATCAGCAAGATTTTTACGTAATCAAAGACACTTTTTCTGTCATAGTTCGTTCTTTACACAACTTTAAAAGCTAAAGCAGTATATAAAAAAATATTCACGAAAACTTTAAAGATATTTATTTGCCAAATTTTAAATATTTCTGAAAATATATGCCTAAAATGCAAAATTTTCACCAGGGTCTCATCAGAGCCACAAAATTACTCAAAGGTGAGTTCAATTTTCACCAGGGCAGCACTATAGCACAACGTTGACGTCACATTTTCACCAGGGTCTCATCAGAGCCACAAAATAAAGGTGAGTTCAATTTTCACCAGGGCAGCACTATAGCACAACGTTGACGTCACATTTTCACCAGGGTCTCATCAGAGCCACAAAATAAAGGTGAGTTCAATTTTCACCAGGGCAGCACTATAGAGCAACGCTGACGTCACATTTTCACCAGGGGAACACTCAACGGAACTCAGACATCGAGTTATCCTTAAAGCCTGAAGCTTGTCCTTACAACGATTTACTGGTCGTTTTATACGGATCCACCCATTCTCTCTCACTCACTCCTCACTTTTTATCTCCCTGTCAGTGGAAGAGCTATTAGAATTAGAACTTTGCGTAAAAGAAATTCTACGGGTCTAAATGCGTACAGTGCCTACAGTTCCTAATTTGTGTCTCCTTTCAAACTGCGTCAAGAAATTATTTGTCAGCATGATCAGACCGAGCATGCTGTGTGTAGGGATTAGTTTTATTAAAGACCGTGTGATATAAAATAATTTTGTGTGTTTTGTAAAATGTATTTATTATGTTTTCTCAATATTTAGCTGACAACTTTTCTTGGTTTAAGGGAGAGTTTCTCAGTTATAAATATTTCTCTTCCTTTTCATTTGCTTTCATATCTTTGCTGATTGATCAACTGGTGTAGGTGCAGGGATAGTTCTTTGTTTACAAACCCTTCCTTCCTTCCTTCCTTCCTTCCTTCCTTCCTTCCTTCCTTCCTTCCTTCCTTCCTTCCTTTCCTTTCCTTTCCTTTCCAACTTTCTTCCTAACTTCAAACTTCCTATTTTTCCTTTCTTAATTTCTGTATTCCTAGCTTGGATCTAGTAGTGATTCTTAGATTTCTATTATCTTATTGTTTTGTTTTACAAATGAATATCTACGTGTATGTGTGTGTGTAATTCAGTGTATGTACAAAAGTGTAAAATGTGTGTTTGTTCGCGTGTGTAAGTGTGTATGAGTATGTAAGAGTGTGTACAATGTACTAAAGTGTAATGATATTTATATGTATGTGTGTGAGTATGACTATGTTTGTAATATGTATGTGTAAGAGTGTGCGTGCGTGCGTGCGTGCGTGTTTGTGTGTGTGTGTGTGTGTGTGTAATGATGTATGGGTGTTAGAGTTAACGCAGAAAAAGTAAAAGCAATTCATTATGTGAATACTAATTTTCATCCGACCAGGAACATACTATGCACACACATTTGTGTATTTATGTGCTTAAAATTATTTTTTCTCATCATAAAGATATAAAGAAACACACGTCGCAGGCGACACGTAAGAAATAATAAACTAATTCTTTACTAATATTCAAACGATAAATATGAAACCTTATGTCTTTCTTTGAGAAAAAGTTAGATTTCTCTACCTTGAACATATGAACTACACATAGCAAACCTATGTATGGAGAATGTGCAACGTATGGGAATGAAGAATAGGTACATTCATCAGATTCCTTGAAATCTAGACATAATACAAATTTGCCACGAAGTTTCTGCATCTGGCCAACTCGGTGTAGAGGTATACACGTGAGTTTGAAGACTTTCAATTCTAGCCCTGCACTCCATACACAGATATTGACATTACCATTACACTAAAAAAAGACGATATACAGATATGTATTACTGACACCCGCCACACCCATTAAATTCAGACAACCAATAGATATTCCAGACACAGATCCTCACCCTACCTCGCCATTAAATTCAGACAGCCGCTACATAATCCAGGTGTCACCTACCAGACAGTTTTCTCGTGTTGCACTGTTGTGTCGTTGCCCGCGAGTCTGAAGCTAATGTTAACATCCACACGCAGTCTTCTTCCAGTCACAGTCGCACACGGGCGCACACGCTCGTACACACGTAATAAAGTACACGCTCTCAAGCGCGCAAATATCCTTCACACAAACTCAAGCGCGCGCACACGCACACACGCACGTAATAAAGTACACGCTCTCAAGCGCGCAAATATCCTTCACACAAACTCTAGCACGCACACACGCACGAACACACATACACACATATGTATGTACACGCATGCTCAAATGCACTCATAATATAGATAAATATGCACACGCATGCACAGACGCAAACCCAGCATAATATCTCTTTTTCCCCTCTTTTAAAAAAAATCGTTTTCTTGCGTCGTTTAAAAATCATGTACCCCGTCTATCTCACTTCTGTCGTTTAACAGCCCAATGGCGCCTGCCCTAGGCAATGCAATCTGAAAACTGCAGGTCAAACACATTTATTATCTAGATTCAAGAAACTGTCCCGAGACCTTTGCCGTGACCTTTATGCTTCTGAATGCAGAAAATAAAATCAAACAATTTATGTTCCATTGGCATGCATGATTACCATTTACCCATCTGACTGAAGTAGGGACGGACGTAAAGAGACAAACGCGCTGATTTTTTGTTTTAATATCCTCACTGGTATTACAGAATTCGAAGTATAATGATCTCATAGTGAATAATGTCGATGGTAAGCCTATAATGACAGCTTTTTACACTGTAAACAATCTATTAACAACTTACATCACCATGGAGATGAAATAATTTGACCGGTTAGTCTCATTGTAGGACGGCACAAACTTCCTATAAGGTGCAGTTCCTTCTAATGAGGAGAAAACAATTTAGACATTAATCATATGTAGAATTATAAAGACCGGCGACGCTGTTATACTTCTGAATGGGGAAAAGAATTTAGACATTAATCATATGTAGAATTATAAAGACTGGCGACGCTGTTATAATCTGGCACAGACAGTAGATGTGAAGGGATGATGTGTACTTCGTAATTAAAATGACGACGGTTAAAATAACGACGGTGACATAATCATCATTATCGTATTCCTCACCACCAATCATTATTAGCAGTCATTGAGGTAGCAGTCATTGAGGTAGAAGTCATTGAGGTAGAAGTCAATTAGGTAGCAGTCATTGAGGTAGCAGTCATTGAGGTAGAAGTCATTGAGGTAGAAGTCATTGAGGTAGCAGTTATTGAGGTAGAAGTCATTGAGGTAGCAGCCGTTCAGACAACTGTGTTCGTCATTGGTCCTATGACCTGAAAGAACTATTTTCCCCTCACCCTCTGGTAGGTAATAACATTGTCAAGAAACTACAGGACCACTCACTGGGTGATTGTGAATCGACAAATCCAGAAGCGTTGTGCGGTGATGCAACCTTAAAATATAAGCTGTTTGATTTTGTTGAAATTCTGAGATTTACATAAATCTATTTTAAAGGTGGCAATCCGCTAAAGTAACTGATTCTTGAGAATGTCGACGTTTAATGGTGAACGGGTTTATTGACCAGCCCCTGAGGCCATGTTTACCTGTTATTCCGAATGCACTGACAATAAGTAATAATGATAAATAACATTGTTAATCAGTCATGTGAAATGTGACCTTCAACTTGAAATATAATGGGCGTTGATAGAGAAAGGACGACAAAATAAAAATATAAATTCATTTTCTTCTTCCTGGTATTATTACAGACTCTTCTCAAGACTTCTTTTACATGTCAGGTAGTTCTGAAGCCTAGTCTCGACACGCAGAAAGATTCTGTGAGATCCAATGTTTCACGGAGGATGTGGGCACTCAAGGCATGCTACTTTTAACAGTCTGTGAATTATTGGCAGTTTGTTTAGATAGCTAGTCCGATCACTTGCTATGTTCCCTAGTAATTCTATTACTGATGGTATCACTTGGCTTTAAGTTCCATATTCGTTAGATTTCAAATCTTGATGTTTCTCACATTTTCACAGTTCTTTTGCTTTTTAACGGCTTTTTCATTTGGTATAGAATCATCTATGATTTTTGCTGTTTTAATGGACAAGGTGATAAGGACAATATTACATGATCTTCGGGTGGATTCTGCTATCTATCTATCTATCTATCTATCTATCTATCTATCTATCTATCTATCTATCTATCTATCTATCTATCTATCTATCTATCTATCTATCTATCTATCTATCTATCTATCTATCTATCTATCTATCTATCTATCTATCTTTCTATCTATCTATCTGTCTATTTTTGTTTTGTAATAGGCACAGAATACCAATAAAAGATCTTAATAATATTGGCATATTTCAAACTTTAATTAGGATTTATCACGCATTTGACAACCACGCTCTTGAAAGTAAAATAAACACTTTGAACCACACTAATTGATCCGAGCAAAAGGTTAGCTTTGCCTCATCGACTAATATTCATGTGCTCATTACGTGTACTGCCTTGCTGAGGTACAATACATTTTTAACTGTGCCCAAGGTATAACGTGCATGTAACCTCTCACGCATATGCACACATGCGAACACAATCTCTCACGTGCACGTGTGCTCACCAAGCTGAAAAACCATTATGAATATAATAATTCCTTTACTATTGATTTAACCTCACTGAAAATTTAGGAAGATAACGCACAGCTCGCCTTACGGATGACGAACATTTACCTGACTGATTCAGAATACACCAGACTCTTCGAATGGCCTCTGTTCCCGGCATGATGACGTCAATCTGAGCCAACATAAACTCGGTGGTTTTGCAGACAGGTTGGGTGAAGAAAATTAGAGTCAAAGCCAAAATAGCACCCCAACTGTTTTTCTGATACTTAAGTTTGAAAGAAATGTAAATGGGAACATTAAAGCGGGTTTCAGCGCATCAGACAGTATTATCTGACAGACAGCATTGTACAACACAAAATTTACGGTGCATATGATTGTGAATAAAAAAGCTATGATCATGTACAAAAGGATCTAGGTTCAGTAAAATGAAAAGCATAATATGATTGAACAAGAGAGTTTGAAATAAAAGTTAACGGAGAGTCAAATGATCTGGTAGACAATGTATGGCAATGTGAACGTACGTGTGTGTATGCGTGCGTGTGTGTGTAAAGGAAAGCGAGTATAACATAGGTTGAGTTGGACAAATTAAATATTAAATACCGAAACAAGACTTAATGGAAAAGGACCAAATGCAATAGTAGAGAAACAGATTTTGGAAATCGTGCATACACGCACATACTACACATTTAGACACACATACCTACCAATACATACACACATACATACTGTCGGTGAGTAAATTTGCCTATCCCTTTTTATAGACTTATTTGCTATATAAACTGTTAAATTGTCAAAGTGACCCGGCCTTGGGCACTCCTTATGACGGTATATTTGGTGAGTGTCAGAGTTGGAGTAAACAACTCGAGTTGAGAATATGATAAAAAAAACTGCTTACGCAATCCAAGCCAGTTCCAAATGGATGATTAGTTTTTCTGACTAATAGTTTCACACTTGTTCATATCAATTTTATCCACTGGGGGATGGACCGGGAGTTTCTTTGTTGAAGTACTCTATTTTATCACTTTGAATTTGAACATAACTCGAGTCCGGTCATAAAGGCAATGGTTAGCTTATGGTAAGTTAGCTGACTGATAAAGAAAGAATGGACTTGGAATATTTCGTATGTTTGATATTGTTCTATGATTTGAATTAGAGAATGCTTATATAATTGAACCATTATTTCTACGTTCATTATTTCGACTACTTTGTACATTATATTTGTGAATTTTGATTGATGCTATATTTTTTTTATGCTGTGTGTGTATCAGGCAAACGAACTTGTTGCAGAATTTGTAAATTGAGAATGTGTGTAAGAGAGAAAGGAGTTTAGAGGTGAAATAAGCTTGAAAGTTATTGCTGCCTTAATTTGACTTTTTCAGAGCAGAGCAAGCCTTTTTGATTGTCACTTTAAGCTACAGTGACTACTGTACTCTGACTTAATATGTTGGTGTTCATCCAGCGTTTTTGTCATCTTATCATTAAATCATGTTGCTGTAAGTTGATTCTTTTGAATTCCGTTCGAGAACCAATATGGCAGAGATTTGTGGTCTGAGTTTGAAAATTCACAGAACTTATTTTGAACAATACTTGTGGTTTGTTGAGTAAACACACACGAACCTTCAAGAACATTCTTCCTGATGTGTTTGATAGCGCATGTGAAATTCAGGAAAATTCTCTATGGCAAGCTTGGAGAGTGCATCAAAGATTCTGGAACAGTTGTGTAATATGCTTCTAGGAGGGACAAGTGGGACCTCCTCTAGATATAATTGGCAGTGACTTGTTGCAAACAGCATGATTGTGATACACGTGCTGGTGGCAACCGCCATCTTTGAACAGTCTATGTGTATTGACTTAATAATTTCTCTGAATGTCTACTCTCATTACCGTGATGATATCCATGAACGTCATTATATATTTATGTTATTAACTGCTTATGTCTATTCTAGGATAAACTGAATGATTTTCCAGTGTTAATCGAACATTGTTGTTAAGTGATATCAATGCTCTTTGAATATATTCATATGTTATATATTCGATTGTTGAATTAATACATTTATTGACCTTCCTACACATATTGATAACCATTTGTTGGAAAGACAGTGGATGGGTGGGGGTTTGCTAAATGTACATTAAAGACGGATTTGTTTTCTCCTTTAGAAAGAAGTTTTCCACCTATGGAAATAGCGTGTGACGGTATATGTTTGTCTTTATTGTTGTGGAGGAGAGAAAACGTTTACAGCGCCCACACATTCGCCAAGTGAGAGAGACGAGTGGTGTCTTCTGGAGAATTATTAATAAAGTAAATTAAGATTCTCACCACTTGTAATTAGTTATGGATGATTTAAAATAGTAATAATCATAACCATTATCTAGGTGGTAATTCATAGATATGGATTCATCATAGAAATGAGAGTGGGGTTTTAGAGAGATAATTACAGTCAATGTATATAACCTTTTCAATAATACTACCTTTTGCTGGCACGTGATCACAATCACGTGGTTTGGAACAAGTCACTTCCTTTCTTATTAGGGCCTGCTGGGCACATTACACAACTGTTCCAGAATCTTCGATGCACTCACAAAGTACACCACGGAGAATCATCCAGAACGTTTTCATTTGCACTCTCAAAGCACGTAATGAGGAATGTTCAAAATAATTTTTGTGAATTATCGAGACCGAACTCAAGCCTCAATTTTCGCCATATTGGACCTCAATTGGAATTCACAGGAATCACTTACAGCAACACGTTAGTGATAAGTTCGACAACAAAGTTGGATACACACACCAACGTGGTCTGGTAGAGTACAGTAGTCACTGCAGTTTGAAGTGGATACAAGGTTATGAAACGAAAATAAAGGCACACTCCTTTCTGCAAAAGTCAAATGAAGGCAGAGCTAAATTTCAGGCATATTTCATCTTTAAACTCTTTTCTCCCTTACACACATTCTCAACTTACAAAAATATTCATAGCCTAGTATATATGTAGCATAAGAAATAGAGCATCAATCAAAATTCACAAGTATTTTGTGTACAACACAATCAAATTAGTGAACATAGGAATAATGGTTCAATTTCATAAGCATTCTCCAATTCAAATCATAGATCAATAGTAAACGTACAAAATATTTTCAATCTTTATTGATCAGTCAGTTAACTTTCCATAAGCTAACGATCACCTTTATGAAGAGACTCGAGTTATGTCAAAATCAAGGTGATTAGAATATAGAACTTTCTTCAACAAAATAACTTTCGGTCCATCCCCATTGGATGAAGTTGTTATGAAGAGGCATGAGACTGTTAGTCAGAAATTTACTCAACCACATGGAACTAGTTTAGATTGCATGAGCCAAGTTCTAGCATATTCTCCACCTGAGTTGTTTACTCCAACTCTGGCACTTACAGAAAATATGATCATAAGCAGTGCCCAAGGTTGGGTCATGTTAACATTATTTACAACAAATATATAATTATTAAGTTTAGAAATATGGATAGGCAAATTTACTCTGCCAGATATATACACATACATAATTACCTATATAGATACATTATATTTAATTATTTATATGAACAATACTTTTACCTACTAGGAAAAGTACTAAACGACGCAGGGATTCAGACTTGTATTGTGACAGGAGTATGTGACATTACATCCAAAGAGTATCACGACAAATCATCACAGCACAGTAGAACTAGGATACTTCTGAAGTACTTCTACAAGTACGACATGTCCGCTACAATTTGACAAAGCAATGGAGAACAGCACTACGCATACGTTCCATTTGCGGGACAACGGCTTTGCACGACAGTAGAACAATAAATACATCGTGTTAAGAGCGCGAGCTCTGCATGATCGATAAGTCATGAAACGTAAACGAATTAGAGATTTTCATACAGACACGGGTTAGTGTGATGTCGAAGTCACGACAAAGTAGGAGCAGAATTGGTTAGTGTGATGTTGAAGTCACGACAAAGTAGGAGCAGAATTGGTTAGTGTGATGTCGAAGTCACGACAAAGTAGGAGCAGAATTGGTTAGTGTGATGTTGAAGTCACGACAAAGTAGGAGCAGAATTGGTTAGTGTGATGTTGAAGTCACGACAAAGTAGGAGCAGAATTGGTTAGTGTGATGTTGAAGTCACGACAAAGTAGGAGCAGAATTGGTTAGTGTGATGTTGAAGTCATGACAAAGTAGGAGCAGAATTGGTTAGTAGAGTAGAACTATCATAACATTATTGTTTGATACAACCAGGAAATCGTGACAAGTAGAAGAAATGATGTGCAAACAGTGCTCCCATAGAGACACGATCCAACACGACCAGGAAAAACACCATAGGTAAGAACATGGAGAATTGGTGTGGGCATAGTACTATCATACAGGTGTATAACAAAAGTCCACGACGCGTTATCACGGAAGGTTTGTTGTGATACTAACAGAGAATTTGCAGCTTATTACCAGAAGACACAATCTGTTGTACTAGAACAAAGAATTTGCAACCACAAACTGTACAATAGTATACAATATAATCCTAGATATATACACATACGACTGAGACATGGTTCTATTTATTTATTTATCTATCTATCTATCTATCTATCTATCTATCTATCTATCTATCTATCTATCTATCTATCTATCTATCTATCTATCTATCTATCTATCTATCTATCTATCTATCTATCTATCTATCTATCTATCTATCTATCTATCTATCTATCTATCTATCTATCTATCTATCTGTGTGTCTGTCTGTATATCTATCTATCTGTCTGTCTATCTATCTACGCACCCACCCACCCATCCATCCATCTATCTATCTATCTATCTATCTATCTATCTATCTATCTATCTATCTATCTATCTATCTGTCTGTGTGTCTGTCTGTATATCTATCTATCTGTCTGTCTATCTATCTACGCACCCACCCATCCATCCATCCATCCATTTATCTATCTATCTATCTATCTATCTATCTATCTATCTATCTATCTATCTATCTATCTATCTATCTATCTATCTATCTACCCATCCATCCATCCATCTATCTGTCTATGTGTGTGTGTGTGTGTGTGTGTGTGTGTGTGTGTGTGTGTGAATGACCTGGAACCTAAACTGTACAAGGGAGTAGTGTATAGTTTTAGCACACAAAGAACAATAAGACCAAGGAAAGAACGCAACTTGACAGAAACTCACGCTAGCCTAACAAGGAAGACAAAATTGTGACATTAAAAAATAAAAATCACGAGATCGTTAATGGGATCTATATATTCTCATCTTCAAATATAATCTCTCAGCTGTTAAAGTAATTTATTTTTTTATCTTCTATTGGACATAATCACGAATCGTTAAAATGATTTTCTCATTTTCTGTGTGACGCAATTATATAATCATTAGAATGATCCACATGATCGCTGTTATATATCACGTAATCATGTGAATGATCCTTATTACAACTGTCATATTTCACGTAATCCATCTTCGATGCCATCCTTTTCGCATATATTGAATTTACAAAAAAATGAAACCCATTATCTTCAAAACAAGAAAAAAACAAAGCGAAAATACTATGTACGCAGAATTTGCAGTGTTCTTAACTTTTGCTGTACTGAATGATTCGGGAGGTATATATATAACAGAGATACGCAGTGCAGTTTAAAGGAGAGACTTAGATAATACATCTACCCCCTAGACGACCCACACCTTACGCATAAGTACTCGCGTGCATGTAGATTTGGTGTTTGTTAACCCTACACGCGCTGTTGAGTAATACAGAACAGGGCTTGTCGACGATTGTAGTAGCGCGTGTTCTTTCTCCTGTCTTAGTTTTTCTTTCTCGTCTCGTTTTTTCTTAATATTTTTCACCAAGAACTTGTTGACAGGCAGAAAACAAGCCTGAAGACAGTCTTCGCAGTGTGTTTACCTTCACGTTTCACGCACACTAACCGTTCAGGAAGCCGAGCACACGTGTTTCAAGACTAGAATGAAGCTGCGTGTGGGTGGGGGTGTGAAGGGTACAGAAGGTGGGGAAAATGTACTCGAAATATTTCTACCCGCTCTCTCTTCCTATCACAAATCTGCAAATACTACCTTCTTCTTTACGTAAGAAGAGCAAAAAAAAAAAAAATGTGCTGGATGACATGAAACAAGAAACCCGAGTCAGAAACGCAAGACGCCATCTTGAAAATCATAGACACATTGCTAATTGGCCTGTAGATAGATTACTCTGAAGGACAATAATTGCCTGCGCTTATATTGCTTTGTACTCTGTATCTCGGCTACTAATTTGCTTGTCACGTGCCGCTTTGTAACATTATTGTAATAACGTATTGCACTTCATTCTTCCAATGGGTTTAGTAATTAGTTGAACTGCTTAGAACGGATCGAGTTACTTTGTATACGAGTGCGGTGTGTTGTATTATATTAACTCCCTTTATTATACTACTGTATTTTATATGTATCACTGTGCATTTTAACAGTCTCTTTAAAAGTGTGTTAACATTGTATAGACGAAAAATAAATAAAAATAACCTCACGGATAAAACAAAATCTTTTGTCGTACCCGTCCTTTGAAAGGAGTAATTGCAAACAAACACACACGGACAACCACGCCGCCAACATTCACCTTGTGCATAAACTATTGTGAAATATTGTTATTTAACAAACTTTGCTTAATTTGACGATAAATGTGCACTTTCGTATAAAAGCTGCACCATTTACGCATTAAATAACCAAGTGTTCTTATTTTGATAATTAGATAAAACAGTTACGTTGTAAATAGCAAAAGTGTTCTTATTTTCATTATTAGATGATACTCAGTTCCTAACGACATATGTATAATATTCGATTTATATAACGAGGTTTTCTGATTTTGTTGATTAGATAAATCTGCACTTTTTCATGGTGGTTGAATTATAACACAAGTATGATGATCAGAAACAAAATTATTTTTTTCATATCATTTGTCTAATGTAGGTAGTAATAAAGTGGTGTTATGTCGACAAACAGATAAAATCTCTATTTGAGGACAGTTGTGTAAAGTACGTAAACAGTAGTGTGAGCATATAATTCTGATTAGATAAGGAACAGGAAATATCTCCTATTGTTTTCGTACACCAACCAAAATGGCCATCTACAGCAAATGCATAAAATATTTGCTCAAGGGCAAAAGAAAATGAGCCAAACTAATAAATTCAGACACAACACAACAATAAAACAAGATAGAGAGCTTACATTTGTTTCTCCTTCTCAGAGTGAAGAAACTTTTATTCTCAAGCACAAGTCGAAAGCTATCTCTGAGTTTAAAGGTCAGTCTCATCGATAGTATAAAGTTATTACTCCACATCAAGACCATAATTATTATAAAACCCACGCCCTCTTAAGAGGCACTTGTACCTTTTCAAAACTGAGCTATGCTCTAGTGTATCAGCAACCAGCACAGCGAAGGAAAATATTTGATGAGACTTGTTTTTTTAATGAGAGTGTCAGGAATGTAGTGTATTATGTTGTGGAGAACACACTTTTTGACCGAGATATCATACTTTGCAGTATGATGCAGCGTGGAGTTTAGGTCGCGTCAGATAGTTCTTATTTTTTAGTGTAGTTTATTTCAGTATTGTTCAGATTTTTGTGCATGATTTTCTTATAGTACTTTCAAATATTATTTTTAATCCGTTTGAGTTATTTTTTTTACAAATTCTCCTGCACTGAAATGAAAAGTTGCTAAGGTTTTATTTTAACAAGTCTTTAAGTTAGGGTTGGTTATATGATTATAAATCTTGATGGTGTCAACATTCAGTTAAGTAGACTGTTCCTTAAACTGTTGTAAGCATCATTTTGTTTTCTTGTAAGTAGTTATATAATTATAAATCTTGATGGTGTCAACATTCATTTAAGTAGACTGTTCCTTAAACTGTTGTAAGCATCATTTTGTTTTCTTGTAAGTAGTTATATAATTATAAATCTTGATGGTGTCAACATTCATTTAAGTAGACTGTTCCTTAAACTGTTGTAAGCATCATTTTGTTTTCTTGTAAGTAGTTATATAATTATAAATCTTGATGGTGTCAACATTCATTTAAGTAGACTGTTCCTTAAACTGTTGTAAGCATCATTTTGTTTTCTTGTAAAGACCACCTGGCAAACTAGACTTGGATAATTATTTTAAGCACATCAAATTTCTGCCATAACTACAATCCTGACTCTTTTGTTCTTGCAAATGTTTATAGCGATTGCATAGCAGTGACTAATGACGATTGTCGAGTCGTGTGAACTACTTTTCCATCAGCTAGTTTACTCAGCACTATTTCTACACCATTAAAGTGCACCCCCCAAAAAAAAAGCAATGACCAACACCATTAGCACTTCCAAACCGCAATATTGTAGTTATAAAATCGACAGTGTTCAGCCAACGCTTGTAGTTTGACTTTTCTTTATCAAACCATCTCCATTTTGCACAACTGCCTTCCAGCGACAGAGTGATGAACACTTCGTTTGCTGTCAGACATAAATCTATTTCTCCACCAACAACAATAAAAAATAGTAATAGACCAAACGCAGATAAGACAAACAACCCGCCCCCAAATAAATAAAAAAAGTAATTAAAATAAATTCTTTTGTTAGCTGATGATTCTACTTAATAAAGTCGCAGGAAAACCAGCCACGAAAATAATTTGTTTGGAAATAGATCCCGGAGTGACTGTTTGTTCTGCTCCTTAATCTGCAGCGACACAAACTGACAGTCGTCCTCGACATCTATGATTATACTTTGCAGGCCATTGTTTGATGTACACAAGCCACAAGAACAAGAATAAATTTTTTTTGGATGGATTATATTAACAACAGTGACAAATGTGTCTTGCAACCCCCCCCTCCCAATCGCACACATTCCCCTCAAACAAGTATTTCTAATGGATGCGAGGAAACTCTAACCAGGTCAGTTGGTGTAACTGTAACTTTTGTGACGCATACAGTCATATACGTCAATGGTTTGCGAATCGCGGCATTAGCAAATTTGTAACTCGGTATCTAGTGCTCTTCAATTAAGGAAAAAAAATAGAAAGAGACTTTTATAAGGCAAAGATGCACAAATGAATTAAGGCAGCAAGTTATGGTAGTGGTGTGTGTGTGTGTGTGTGTGTGTGTGTGTGTGTGTGTGTGTGTGTGTGTGTGTACGTGCGTGCGTATTTGGGGTGAAAGAGGAAGAGAAAACATTAAAATAGAATGAAAAAAAAAGAGAATTGCTGAAAAGTATAGTTGACAGGTCGGTGTGTGTGTGGGATTATAAAAAGAAAATAGGGAAAGCAAGTGAGAGTGAAACGAGAAAGAAAGATAGTGAGAAAACGGAGATAAAAGAAGAAAGAAGAAAGATAATGAGAGAGAGAGAGAGAGAGAGAGAGAGAGAGAGAGAGAGAGAGAGAGGAGCAAGAAGAAAGAGGAAGAAAGAAAAATAGACGAGGGATGAGTAAGTGCAGAAACGCGAGTTAAGTAAACTGTAGTTTCCTGTTTGTTTCCAAAACCGTCTTTACAATTTTTTCTGTTATTTTATTTCAAGTATAGGCTAAAGAAATCTAGTTCGTGAAAAGATCAAGTTTTTTTTCTTGGAACTAATGTCTCTTCTAACATATGCCATTACACACTGAGATAAGGAAGGGGTACCGTACATGTTCACATTTCAGACTACTTTACACATGACATATTCACATTTCAGACTACTGTACACATTAAATATTCACATTTCAGACTACAGTACCATGCAATATACATATTTCAGACTACTGTACACACGCCATATTCACATTTCAGACTACTGTACACATGAAATATTCACACTTCAGACTACTGTACACATGAAATATCCACACTTCAGACTACTGTATACATTATATATTCACATTTCAGACTTCTGTACAAATTATATATTCACATTTCAGACTTCTGTACACATTATATATTCACATTTCAGACTTCTGTACACATGAAATATTCACATTTCAGATTTCTGTACACATGAAATATTCACATTTCAGATTTCTGTACACATGAAATATTCACATTTTAGACTCCTTCTCTGCAGTGAGAAATAAGACAGCCTGTACAAGTTCAGTTGGATAAAGTAGGTTTTGAATATTGTTTTCTTATATATCTGTAATAAGATGTAATATATGATTTAAAATGATATGAATCCATTGATGTTTATGATATGTAATATAGTAGAATCTCTTATACTATCACAGACACAAAAATACACAATGTTACATGAAGTTTTTGTGTGGTCTTATTGTGGTATGACGGCTGATGTTAATTGTACTATCACAGACCAAAAACACACAAAGTTACATAAAGATTTTATGTGGTCTTACTGTGGTATGACGGCTGATGTTAATTGTACTATCACAGACCAAAAACACACAAAGTTACATAAAGATTTTATGTGGTCTTATTGTGGTATGACGACTGATGTTAATTGTGTTAGAAAGGAATTATCATGTAGTTTAGTGATATGCTCTATTCGTCTGTCGATACGACATATTGTCTGATCACGATACTAAATCAGAAAAGACTATGCAAACAAGAAAAAAAATAAACAAAGTAAATAAAAATTAAACTTATTAATAAAAAAGAAAAAGAAACTGAACTTGGCAAGAAACAGCAAAATGAAACAAAAACTATCTCAGTTGCCATTTCCAGTCTCTTCCTCTTAAACTACACACATATTCAGCAGCATCAGTAACAACGGAACGGCGGAGGAATCTTGAATTTATAAATAAACGCAACCCCCCCTCCAACCCTATGTCCCCTCTTTTGGCACCGAGGGTTCCCTCTTCATGCACAGACAGACCTTGCAAGCACAAACAGTTGCGAAACGTTAAGCCACGCTCACCAAGCTGACGAGAAGAGAGTACGGGTGGTATAGATGAACTTAGCGACCCCGAGAGTGCAAAAAGTGCTCAACGATTTTACATCTTTGTTCAGTTGGCGTCTGGCTTTATACAGATAGCAGTTGTGTTGGAATTTTTATTAAATGGTTTTCACCTTTTGATCATACATCAAGGAAACAAAGACATATTTCAGAGCGGATTTGAAGAATAAATTATTATCTCTGGTTGATATGGATTTGTTGCTGTTCGATTTTGAATGTTTTCTTTTCCAAAAGTAATGATGCCAAATTAAACTTTTCATTTTTAACAAACACGTTTAAATTAATTGCTGTTGGGAGATAAACAGACCCGTAGTTAAATTTTAATAGTTATCTCCAAATGTTCATGTTATCCCCACTATCTGTCCTTTGATACAATGTTATTTGAAGCTGGTAATTTTGCTGCTTAATTGTACCATAAGAAATTGTATGTAACTTAAATGCATGAATAATTTGCCGCAAAAATTTACAGAATTGCACGAGCAAGCTACACCAACTTACATAAGTTTTAATGCGTTTCTGCAAGTATCATTGTAACAGTTCTCTTTCTTACAATGAACACGCCAAATGTTTACTTCAATCAAGGGGAAAGGTGGTGATTGTTATTTAATTTAAGAAATTCAACTTCTTGGAATTTCAATGAAGACTGTAGTTTGATCACGCACACAAAGGAATGACTTTAATAATGTCATTAAGTTTGGGATGTAATTATATTGTTTTAAATATTTTGCATCAATGCATATACGTTATTTCTTTTTACATGTCTATTTCAGAGGCCATTGGCGTATAATCGCCCTACCAACCTGTTTTGTTTTTATGATTAATGTACTGATAAAAAACAAAACAAAACTGAGCTATATTTCAAAACTCAGGTAGATTTAAAAACTGAGCAATTTAAAGACTGCAATAGAAAAATTGAGATAGATTTAAAGACAAAAGAAACTCATCTGTACTCAACAGGAAACAAATGTTCTAAAGATTATTGATTTAAGTCAACTTTCAAATAATGAGGCGGTGAAATGTGCATTAAGCGACAACAAAGAAAACATTAGCAATTTGAGCCTAATTATAATAATAACCAGGCCGGATGGCTCCGATTTTTTCTCTTACATTCAAAGCAAACTTGCAGCGTAATTTATGTTTTCAGGATTTAAAAAAAAAACTATTTACCTACAGCCTTATTTCAGTTTGTGTCACACTGTTTGTGTCATTTTGTGTCATACTGTTTGTGTCAGTTTGTATGACATTTTTATTTTTTTATAGTACTGATAGCCTTTTAAGGCTTTTGAAAACCAGAATTTGAGTTTGCTCCCTTTACAATGACAAGAGTACGTAAGCAGTATTCATTCGTCAAGACAATTTCACTGTGCAGTTTTAAACTGTCAAATGTTTATGAAGGAAGTGTCTTAATCTTTGAATCATATTTTATAACTGATAGTGTAGGATGGAGAATCGAAGATATTATTTCAAAATGCATAAAAATACATTACACAAGTTTTCATATATTTTTAAGAAAATCTTGTAGTAATTATTATGAAATAATATTTTAAACACTAATTATTCCTAAAATTATTACTATTACAATTATTTATTGTGTATGAATGTGAATAAGAGTATATTACTTTATAATATCAACGCCTTAAGCAACGAAAACAATTTTATTGATTAACCAAGGAAGTATGACTTTGCACGCGTCAGTTCGAAAGCAATGAAGTCAGCTTAGATATTGGTGAGGTATAGAACCAGAGACGGAAGCACAGAAGGTTGACCTGTCGGGAAAAAAGGTGGGTGGGTGAAAAGTTGGTGCTAGAGAACGACCAATTTATACCAAACTAAAATTGTGTATGAATGTGAATAAGAGTATATTACTTTATAATATCAACGCCTTAAGCAACGAAAACAATTTTATTGATTAACCAAGGAAGTATGACTTTGCACGCGTCAGTTCGAAAGCAATGAAGTCAGCTTAGATATTGGTGAGGTATAGAACCAGAGACGGAAGCACAGAAGGTTGACCTGTCGGGAAAAAAGGTGGGTGGGTGAAAAGTTGGTGCTAGAGAACGACCAATTTATACCAAACTAAAATCGAGATATTCAAGTCTGAGTAACGAGAGACAGTAAAGTAAAGATAATGCACATTCAGATAATATGACGGGGTTATCAGTGTAAGTCTTAGGGCACTTTTATACCAATATATTTGGCTACAATTCCGATTCTCTCCATATAACTGTGGATGATGGCTTTTGTTAGATTATTTCAAGCTTAGTGCTGACCTTGTGGGTGTTCAACTTTGATGGTTGTTCTGCATTCAGTTATGAATGTGTGTGTGTGTGTTTGTGTGTGTTTGTGTGTGTATGTGTGTGTGTGTGTGAGTGTGTGTGTGTGTGTGTGTGAGTGTGTATGTGCGTGTGTGTGTGAGTGTGTATGTGTGTGTGTGTGTGTGTGTGTGTGTGTGTGAGAGAGAGAGAAAGAGAGAGAGAGACAGACAGACCAGATACAGACAGAGAAAAATTAGACTCATGTGCAGCAAATATCGTGCACAAATATTGACTTTTCTGTATATTCCCAACACTGCTATGTTAATGAAAATTAAATATAGAAATACCATTAACTGTTGTTAACATTCAAATACAGACAGAAGGAGAAGAATAGAGCTGATTAATTTTATTCAAGATAAAATACATTGAACTTTCCTTGCCTGAAATTATTACGGTACCTGGGCTCTATTAATACGAGAATATCAAATTAAGTTTGTATATAACCTTTATTTCGATATTAATTACTAAATTTGGGATGCAAACCAGACATAAACGTTGACTACGTTTTAGATAAGCTGCAGTGACAGGCTATTGTCTAAGTGTGCTGGAAGCAGCCCGTATCTTCATGGGTGTTAGAAATTAATATTGCATCTATTTGAAACAAACCAAGGGATTACCAGAAGCTCTCTTGAGAACAGTTCCAGTTAAGGCAACCTTTAAGCAAAACAAAAACAATACCAAAACAAAACAAGAACGATTTGCTGTATGAAAATCGCGTTAAACGACCCCGTTGGGTAAAGAAAACTCTACAGCCCTAGAAACCCAAACGCCAAAGTACTGTTGTAAATCCTGACATTGGCCCGCCTCTGTTATTAGTGGGAAGAAAGGAACAACAACAACCAAAAAACCCAATCAAACAAAATAACCCAGTGATAAAAACCCAAACAAAATAGACAACTCTTCATTTCCATTTCCTGTTAAGTGGATCTGTCTGGTATTCGCTCTAACAAAAATCACGACACGACGTGGAAGGAAAAACCCACACAACAACAGGAAAACAAATAAGTAGACATATCATGCAAATACAACTCAAAATCTTACAACAGAGAGGGAAAATAATTTTTTAAAAAAAGCAGTATGCATTTTCTTTTTAAAGCTGCTAACAAGATACTAAATAAGTGTAAACAACATTCATTTTATCTAAATAAGCAAGTTTCTTCTTCTGCGCCACAGGTAATCAAAAATCAATACCGCCGGGGCCGCAGCTATTCCGTTCTGTCAAGATTATTTTCTTTGAAAATATTCCACGCAAGCGCTGTTCTAAACTGACATTCAACGTAAATGCATTAAAGGCGCAATTGTCATGGTCTGGGCGTGTCAATCTAAGAGCTGTTTCCTGTTTCGTCACTAAGCTCCTGCAAAGCTGTGACTATCGATGGATTGTTTGTGCTAACAAATAAATTAGAATTACCTTAAAGAGTGTGTGAAAGAACGAGAGATAGTTTACACTTTGAAGGTTTACTCGTCCACAGCCAACACGTCACTCAAAGCAACACTGCTTAAACACGTCACTCAAAGCAACACTGCTTAAACACGTCACTCAAAGCAACACTGCTTAATGGGGCCTGTTTAGCGCACACTTTATCCAAATAAAAAGCTGTAGTGCTACTATTTTATTACATAAATCCACTCATTATAATAATTTTCTTTCTTTTGAAGGTCATTTTATCGTTTATGTCTTCAAACGTCCATCAAGGAAATCTTTGCATTTATTTATAATATGCTTTCATTTAAATTTCGGTAACCCAATGAAAACATTTAAATTAAAAAGATAAATAAACCAAATCTGTTTGAGTGTTTTCATTATGGTTTTACAAGTAGTCATGTCTGAACGAAAGTTAATAGTAAAACATTGCAGGAAGTTCAAACATCACACGTTAAAATAACGCATTCAATTGACCACTTTTTATTTGACCAATTGCAAAGGCAATCATCACTCACAAGAACTCACAAGAACTCACAAGAACTCACAAGAACTCACAAGAACTCACAAGAACTCTTTCGCAAGGAATGGACTGAGAAAAATCGAGCATGGGCACTGTTAACTCCAAGCTAATTGAAGTTCACAAGTGGTGCTTTCAAAATCTTTTGGGACCTATGGAAATTTAAGCAGAATAATAATTATAAAAAAAATTGCACCCCCCACCCATTAGCCATTTTAAACTTTACACGCTTAAAGGCCCAGAGCACACTTGGTTCTAAAGGACCACTCAGTTCTTGATCAGGACACGAGCCAAGAGCAAATTATTTTGCTGGTCAATACACGCTCGCGCGAATACACGCTTGACGTTAAATATGTTCACATTTCAGCACACCCTAATTATAAAAACATTAGTTTTCAAATATTTGCAATCGATTCTGCGCAATGATCATTTCGTCTTTTAATAAAGAAATTATTTTTACATCGATTCCGGGAATAGACAGTTAGTCTTGTATAACAAATTAAAATTATTTGCACATCAATTCTGGGATTGATCGGTTGATCTCGTAGTTAATCAGTTCTGGGATTGATCAGTTGATATTTAAGTTAATTGATTCTGGTATTGATTAGTTGATCTTTTAGTTACAGAAACGTGGTGGCAATGGACTGTCGGACTTACTACATCAATTGCTTTACTTTTTTTTTTAATGAAGAAAGCAAATAAGATGTGACGAGTATTTACCACGGGAGCACTTAACAATACACGCGAAAAGGAGAGGTGACTATTTCCCACCTACCCACACAGTCCTTCGCCTCCGCGCGAAATCGGCGAAAGCTGGAAGCACTGCCAATAAATCAGTGAGTCAGTCATTTTAATATTGCGTACTGAAAGCGTGGGTCATCAATGGATCTTTGAAAAAATACGGCACCTCTATAGGTTACTGAAAACTTATTTTTATTTCATCTGTCATTGATACTGTGTGATACTGTATTGAACAGAATATTTTGTATCTTTTTTCTCAGTCTTTCCTCCCTCCTAATTTTGTGTGTAGATGTGTGTGTGTGTGTGTGTGTGTGTGTGTGTGTGTGTGTGTGTGTGTGTGTGTGTGTGTGTGTATGTGTATGTGTGCATGCGTCTATGTGTGTGTATGCATGAATGCTTTAATAAATTTTATTATAATTTACATTTGTTGATACGGTGTGTCTATTTAAATTAAGTACGTGTCTTTGATGATGACGTCTGCCGATATATAGTCTCACGATTGCGTCATTTGTTAGGATGTTTGTTTGAAATTCATAATAATATATACATTTACCTCCCTTTCTATTCAAGTCCTAACAGCCGTAGACAAGGTTCCGACAGAGGGGAAGAATTTGCAGCTACCACTCAACTAATACATATGTGCTTATCATCAGTAGCTAATGAAGCATGATAGGGTAAGTGTATTATGCGACCTTGATTTCAGATCTTTCCCAGTGTTACATAGGTTGTAAGAGAAAAAAAGAACTTTAATATCCTTTTTGTTTATATTATTTTGGATTTAATTTGACATCATGAGCAAAGTCAATCTCATATAATAGAGCATCATATAATTATGACGAATCCCTATCTCTATATATCGAATTGCATAGAATATCTGGATGCAAAACTGGTGAAATCATATATCGGGGACGTCTTAGTGGTTGTTAGCGTTCAGTATCAACCTGTACAACAAAGTCAATCTACTTGCATCATAAATAGGAAATCGTACATCATAAGCTTGGAAAAGCTGTTTAATTATTCTTTTATATCCAGGCTCAGGTTTTGACCTTTGCTCTCTCTCGGCTCTTGTTTGTTTTCCCTGAGCTATCCTCTCTCTCTCTCTCTCTCTCTCTCTCTCTCTCTCTCTCTCTCTCTCTCTCTCCACTCGCCACCTCCCTCTTCAGTGATTTTTCTGGCCAAGTTAAATTGATATCACTCGAGTATCAGTGTGGCTTGACAACACTAATATTGAATCAGATGCAACTGATCAGAAATCAGTATAGCGACTTTTAATTTAATATATTTCTTGGCGTCGTTCCTGCACATTTTCCTAAATGTAGATTCAGCGAAGAGTTTAGTTTATGTTTCATTAGCTCCTGCTGTTGTTGATAAGTGTGGTCGTCCAGATATGTACACTCTTTATGCGTGAATTTAAAACTGTTTGAATCAAATGGCTGAGTATTTGTCAGCAATATGAAGTGTTTAAAGTGTAATATATACATACATACATACATACATAGAAAAACATTTTAATAAATTAAAATGAGGACGTTATTGTCAGAAAATAATTATGTAGGTCCAGAACAAAATAATCCAGGAACCCACAACTCCAGACGAAACAATTCAGGCACCTACAGCTCTAGTCGAAACAATCCATGTACCCACAATTCCTGACGAACCAATCCATGTACCCACAACTCCTGACGAACCAATCCATGTACCCACAACTCCTGACGAACCAATCCAGGCACCTACAGCTCTAGTCGAAACAATCCAGTTACCCACAGTTACAGACGAACAATCCAGGTATCAAAACTCCAGACGGATAATCCAAGTACCTACAATTCCAAACAAACAATCCAGAAACTCCCAATTCCAGACGAAACAATCCAGGTATCCACAACTTCAATTGTTTAATGATAAAGTGAAAATAAATCTCGGGAATTTCTACTTTCAAAGCAAGCCCTAAAGAAGAATACATCGGCATGAAAAGCGACACTGAGTTATAAAGTTATAAATATTTTTTCTATAATACGATGCTAGAATGTTGTATACAGCTTATTTTGGGGAAAAAAAACATGTTGCAGTTTAATAATTTAATGAAGATTTTATTTTCAGCAGACGTTTGTAAGCTACTACTAAGTTACTATTAGCAAATGCGTGTATGGCCTCTTTTAAACTAGATTGGAATATCTTCCATTATACTTCTTTGTAAATTAATTTCGAGTTAATTTCTGCAGCCGACTGTGATTTTGTTGCATGCTGTTTTGCACTTTGTGCTTATTAAGCTAAACCTACAATCTTCCATCACTGACCTAAATAATATGTAATCTTAATGGTGATAAAATGACATTATGTGGCCTTGAAAGAAAAGCCATAACTTTCTTGTTTAATGATTTGTTTCTGTTTAGCATAGAATTTATTTACTTGTAGTTTTAATGTTATGAGAGAACTTCGTGTTTTGATTTAAAGAAAATATTCATACTTCGTATTTCATTAACGTAAGAAACAAATAATAGGAAAATAATTCAGATGTACACCATTTAAACTAGTACTATGTCTATAACGTAAGAAACAAATAACAGGAAAATAATTCAGATGTACACCATTTAAAGTAGTACTATGCCTATAACGTAAGAAACTTAGTACAAAGACAGAAAAAAGTAGAGTTGTGTTCCTCCATTAGTAAATATTTAGTTACTTGTATGTCTATACGTGTTAGAAAAATAGGTATATATGACCAGAATGATTAGCTCGAATGCTCTTGCTATATCGGTATTGTACTTTGACAAGAGACCTCGGTTCCAAGAGCTTTCGAAACAGATGACGTCACAAAATCGTTTAAAGACTTATGATAATGCCTCCAAGGCTGAGAGTACTGAGGTTTCTAAAAAGTTGATGACGTCACAAAATGTTTTAAAGAACTATGATTTGGCCTTTGTGACAGATTTGTAAAAGTTGGTCTGAGATAAAACAGTTTAAAAGTCTCCGAGTCTCAGAAGTCAGTCAATGGCGAAAGGCTTGGTTCAAAAATAATTTAATTAAGTTGAGAAGGATAAAGCAGAAAGTAAAGCTGACATTTTTTCCACAAACACTAATTCGGATCTATGGGCCCAAGTAACGCATAGCTGGATTTACGGTTAACGAATAGAATATGGGGTCAATTTTTGAAACGAGAATGTCTGCCCGATGTCCGCGAAAAATTATTTCGCGGAATGGGCGGTTATCGAGCGTTCAAGTCCACTGGTTCGAGGGCAGCAGTTGATTCGAGCCTGTAGCGAACTGGATTTTTAAAGGTCTTTTCCCAACATTTTCGTGGAAACCTCCGGGGCTTTGAGGTGGGGTGTGTGTGAAGGGGGAGGGCGGCTTATCGTAGTGCACTGTTTTGTTGTCCGAGATGAATGCTTGCATTTTCCGCACTGCACTGTTTTGTTGTCTGAGATGAATGCTTGCATTTTCCGCACTACACTGTTTTGTTGTCTGAGATGAATGCTTGCATTTTCCGCACTGCACTGTTTTGTTGTCTGCAGTTTTCATGCCTTTCACACCTCAGTTTGCTGGTCATGCTTGTCTGTGTACTGAACATGCTGTCTGTGTACTGGACTTGATGTCTGTGTACTGAACGTGCTGTCTGTGTACTGGAGGTGTTGTTTCATCTGGTTGCATTGTCGGTAGTATGTTGTTGCGCTGACAGAAGAATACTGTTTGTGTTGTCTTTGAATTGGTAGTGCTGTTCTTTCTGTGTGTGTACTTGTGCTGTATAATGGTCATTCTGTGTACTTGCTGTGATCTGTACATTGGTTGTGCTGTCTGTAGCTTATTTGTACTGTCCGCAATTAGATATTATGCTGTCAAATTTCAAAAGTCATAAGATACATTGATATCTGTTGCTTATTGTCGTCTTTCTATAGTTTACTTTTATATTTGTTGACGGATGTACAGTCCTTGAATTACTGACTGCACTCTACATAAGTTACAACTGTGAAGTCAGAGGGTTTAAGTCAGGAATATAACTTTATTGGTTATGCTATCTATAATTTACTGATAGCCTGTTCTTAGTGTACAAATAATTGTACATGAATGAATTGCAAAGCCTGGAACGTGGCTTATTTCTGTGTGGACTGCATTTTTATATTTTAAACATTTTTCTAAGAACCAAGACAATACTTGTAGGGCAAAATCTCTCTCTCTCTCTCTCTCTCTCTCTCCATCCATCCATCCATCCATCCATCCATCCAATTCTAATTTATGTAGAAGACAACCATTGTAGTGTAAACATTTGTATGATTTAAGTTCATGGCAGTAACTTAGCTGACAGATTTAGAAACAGATTTAATGTTATAACGTATAGGCTGAGATAGAGTGGCAATCAGTAAAATAGATTTTATCAAAGGAGGAATTAATATTGTTACAATTGAAACAGGAGGTGAAAGGGTTCTTTTCATATGTTGCTTTCTTTCTGCTTCATTCTTTGACCTGTGCTGCTTCATACGGCTCCTGATGTTCTGCGTGGTCACTGATTAAGGAACTACTGGAGCGGAACTGCCTGGAACCATGACTTGTTGACCAATCAGTCAAAGAACACGGCTGTGCATGATCATGTAGCTTTGGTTGGCTGCCTTATCTTTTCCTTTCTACTCTGTCAACTGTTTTGAATCATTGTGACACTCTTTATATATTTATATTGGTAGAGCAAATAGCAGCTGAACTTAACAGTAATCGCATAAAAAGCTGTGAATATCAGAATGTTAATTGATAAAGGGGATTGACTCTATGTTATTTTATTCTGAAAGCAGCTGTTTGCTGGTTATTCTTCCATAAGATGATGGACTGTGTTAAAGAACATTTACAAGTCAAGAGCTGTGAGATTATGATCTGGAAATTTTGATTAGATGAAGAACTTTGTATATTTTTTCTTCATTGAAAAAAGATTATATTCACTATCTTGTGTTAAATTATTTTATGTACAACTCATATAGTTTTCTCCTATAGTGTTTGTTGTTAAGAAGAATTTATTTACTTTGTCTTTTATTAATTTCTTTATAAATTTCTTTAACATCTCTTTCACACATGGAAGTTATCTGTGGACTGAAAGGCACATGTAAGAAAGTGGAACATGACTTTGAGTACAAAATGCCTTGCCTAAATGGGTATTATGTCAGGTAAGCATTTACTCTGGAGCACAAGTATTTATTATTAAATATAATAATATTTATATATATATATAAATATAAATATACAAGTAAATATTTATTAAATGACTGTGTGGGGAAACTGTTGATAAGCTACAATTGCTTGGACTTCGCATTCCTTAACCATTCAGACCTGTCTCCAGGAAGATGATTTGATATTAATTGAAGTTATTATAATTTACTAATATTTACAAGGTGTCATTTTCATATTTAACACTGTAACACCATCCATCCATCACACATTTAAAGAAAATGTTAAGGACAGTCAGGGCCTAGTAAGATCACGGTTGTCATTCAACATCTGTCGCAAGTCTAAAAAACTTTAGTTTGCTGTTGTAAGAGATTGTCTGCGAAACCAACAAATTATATTGAAAGTACTTGTACCCACCCACCCCCGCTCCTCAATTCTGTCAGTCAGTCAGGTTTTCCTTATAACTATTGTTTCAAATGCTGCTTTATATAACAACCGGTATTCCACTGTGACTAGTCATTAAAAATGCTTTAAATTACAGTGAACATGTTACTTGTTACCGTAGATGACACTGAACATGTTACTTGTTACCGTAGATGACACTGAACATGCTACTTGTTACCGTAGATGACACTGAACATGTTAATTGTTACCGTAGATGATACTGAACATGTTACATGTTACCGTAGGTGACACTGAATATTTAGTTGCTACTGTTCCAAATGTAGCGGTGCTTCAAAGGATAATCTGCATACGACACTTATTGTTGTCTATGACGTCATTTGCTGCTCTTTTTTGAAAACACATATACGTCAATCGGGGACGGGGGGTCTAAAAAATGGACACCATGATCTAAAAAATGATCTAAAGGATAGCTGCACACGTATCAATCGTTACATTAAAGAAAAGCTATCTACTCTACTTGCTGCTTCTAAAGACACCGAATACACCTGTTATATATCACCACTCTCATACGGACACACAAACACACGCACGAATGTTTCTTTACCTGGCAAAGATAATCTAACAATTTACAGGACACGTTACAAGAATGACTAGGAGTCACACATATATACAGAAGGAGCGAGAGCCTGACAACACACACAAACACACACACACGCACACAGAAATGGAGATACATCGATGAATAAGACAGCCACAGAAGGGAGAGAGAGGAAGAGAGAGAGAGAGAGAGAGCTACAAAAGGGAGAGAATCACAGAAGATGCGAAGAAAAGCGCACAAGAGCCATAATGTTTTTTCAACCCTACCAGAATACTCAATCTATCTTGTATTGATCCTGTTCTCGTTTCCATGACAACCGAAGCCTATGGAAAAGGATCTTGTCTTGCACAGTTTTTATTCAAGATGCCGAAAGTGGGTTTAAATGATGTACGCTTCTGCACGTTGAATCTTAAACAGTTCAAGGAAGAAGAAAATATGGCAGTACATATTTATATATGTTTGAATATCACTAAAGTCTCGGTATGCTTCTCTGAATATATGTGTGAATATGTATGTATGAGTGCTTGTTTATGTTTGTTTTTCTTAATATTATTGTGTGCGTATACACGTATATATGTAAGTTTGTATATGAAGTATGGTAGGTGCGTGTGCGTGCGTGTGCGTGCGTGTATGTGTAACTGTGTGTATACATATGTTTGTTTTTCATCAAATATGTTCATTCGCATGTACACAATGATTGATTTTTTTTTATATCAGTTAAATTTACTTTGATAAGTAATAATGCAACACTTGACGCTTAGTGACAGCGCTTCTACGCATTCAATAATTCTGTCATGACGTCTTGGGGGAAACTCAATAGTCACTTAGTTAACAAGGTTATTTAGACAACTGCCGAGGACAAGTTCCAATCTGCTGCTGAACTGACTTGAAGAAATTATTTTCACTTATCTCTCTGGACCTCCTAATTTATCAAATCGTTATCACAACTTTAATAAATGATTTTGATAAATGCTTGTACTGGAAAACGATTACTCCCCCCTTGTCAAACACCTCATAAAATACGAAAACAAACGCAGGCACAACGACGAGCTATTCACACGTGACCAGTTCTCCCTCATACCTTAGTTAACTGATTGAGAACTACCTCCATTGAAGCCAAACAAAAACCAGTTTTCATGTAAGATGCCGCGAGTTTCCAAGACCGGCAGCATTTAGAGGGTTTCGACTTTTCAGCCGATTGCAAAAGACATGCTACAAATTACAATCGCAGGGCGCGCACACACATATAGAACTCACGCACACGCATAGAACGCACGCACACGCATAGAATGCACGCACACGCTTGCTTTATTATTCATTTCTAGCGGCGTTCGTGGAAATTTTGATAGTTTCTTCACAAGTTAAAGTACTTATTCCTCGTCTTAGTAAAGCAGTTCGAAAGAAATTTTCAGTAACATCAAATATATTCGTCAAATTGAACTAACATTTTATCATTGCAGATGCTTGTATGTATACTACAAACATATTTTAGTATATTTTATACCCGAAAGCCTATACAATACTTTTATCTCGGTTAGTTCACAGGGGTTCACTTTCTTCTAAATAATTGTTCAGTGTATTAGAATTGATGTACACTAAATAGTTTCCAAAAGAAGTAACCGGGACAACCGATCTATTCTCACTTATTCAAGCTGCAAGGCAAAGTGAGTTACTTACCCCTGGGAGCGTCTTTTGTTCATGAAGAGCTTGCTGGGCAGTCAGTGCGCTATCCCGACTACAGTACGTCAAAAACGCACATCCTGGAAAAATGGAAACGACAGTACTTCATAAGAAATGAAAAGCACTTTAATTAAAGTGAAGAGTAAATATTAAATATATGCGCGTTTATATGTGTGTGTCGTTCCCTCCTTCCCTTCGTTCGTCCGTCCGTCTGTCTATCTGCCCTATCTATCTATCTATCTATCTATCTATCTATCTATCTATCTATCTATCTATCTATCTATCTATCTATCTATCTATCTATCCATCCATCCATCCATCCATCCATCCATCCATCCATCCATCCATCCATCCATCCATCCATCCATCCATCCATCCATCCATCCATCTATCTATCTATCTATCTATCTATCTATCTATCTATCTATTTTATTATTTAAAGTTTTATAAGAAGCAGTTAATTCAGCAGACCTGATCTCTAGTATTTAATGATGTATTAGGAGGACAGTTTTAAAACACGCAGACGAATGAAATCCGGAGAAAAACTTGCTTATAACAGAGACATCACAAATATACCAACGCGAAAGAATTAAAACAAATCGTGCATAAAAACCCAAAACAAACAGACGGCTGTCAACAGTGTTCTATTTAATCTGGATAGGGAATAATGAGCACACAAAATCTCATACAAAACTGGCTTGCAAGCAAACACTTGAACAGTAGACTACAATAAATAATTGCAATGAGCAGATGTTGCAAAACAAAATTACTGACAACTCAATAAAATTACTTAAGAAAAAGGGGAAACAACTCCAATTTAAGAGCAGATCTTTTGCTTCCTGTAATGTTCCGACACAAATGTTGTTAAATTAGTACTATTTTTAAATTAAGGCTCTGTACACGCATGCACGCACGCACACACGCACACACACACACACACACACACACACACACACACACTCACACACACACACGAGCATGAATATTTAAATACACACAAAACAAACTTATAACATCTTGTAGTTAGTCAACCAGCAATTCGCCAGGTTATCTGTATAAAGTGCTCCCTGAGTAATTGCATCGGTATGTAGTGCTCCCTAAGTAATTATGTAGGTGTGTAGTGATCCCTAAGTAATTATGTAGGTGTTTAGTGATCCCTAAGTAATTATGTCGGATTGTAGCGATCCCTAAGTACTTACGTCGGTATATATTAATCCCTTAAGAGTTATGTCTGTATAGAGTGATCCCTAAGTAATTATCCCTAAGCGATTATGTCTGATCCCTATATAATTATGTCGGTATTTAGTGATCCCTAAGTAATTGTGTCGGTAAAAAAATAAGCACTGATCAAGCCAAACCAGATCACATCAAACTACATCGGAATAAAGTAAAAATTAAATAACTCTAATCCAAAATTAAGGAAACTAAACAGATTTATTTTTGAATGCTTGACTTATTACCTCACTTAATTTTTAATGCATTTATGTACAAAATCACCCTCTCTCCCTCCCTCTCTCTCAGGTTCAGTTAATTTCTTTGACTAGTATTTTAAGTCACATAGTACTCAGCACCTAAATTAAAAGCCCAAATTCAAATCCAAACCCTGGTCTAAAAAACGTAGGCTTTCTAATGTTTAATTATTCCTTTTCTTTCTCCCTTGCTTTCTCTCTCGTATGCTCCCCTTTTCTCGTAGTCTCTCTCTCTTTCTCTCCCTCTCCCCTCACTCTTCTTTTTTCGTCTCCCTTTACGTAGTCTTCTTCTCTGATCCACGAATTTTCTGTCTCAAATATTATTTTGTTTTCATGGCATTTAAGTAATTGTTCCTTGTATTTGATATTTCACATATTTCTTAGTTTATATGGAAGGTACAGTAATTGTTTCCAGGACGAAGATTTTGATCAGTTGTAAGAAAACACTTCCATACAGTTGTTAACCTTCTCCTCAGTGATTAAATCACTTATGTTTGTTTGATTTAGGAAGAGCAAAGCACATGACTTGCAATGTTAAACTTTAAGTAACAGTATAGAAACGTTAGGGTTGCATGCAGAGGGTAAACAGACTTTTCATAAAATGAGTCCAGCAAAACTTAAAGAAGAAAGTTTAACTAAAGGAGAATCACATTCTATATAATAATCTGATAACAATGATGAAGAGATCTTAAAGGATTTGCGATAAAATAACACTGCTGAACAGAAATTCTTAGAGGATTAACAACAGAGTTATACTGTCGAAAAAAAAAATCGTAAAGATTTACAATAGAGTAACAATGCTGAACAGAAATTCTTAAATGGATTTATAATAGAGTAACAATGCCGAACAGAAATTCTTAAATGGATTTACAATAGAGTAACAATGTTAAACAGTAAATTTTAGAGGATTAATTACAGTAACAATACTGAAGTTCTTAGAGGATTAGCAGTTTAAGAACAGGTTAACAATGCTGAACAGAAGCTCTTAGAGAATTAGCAATAGAGTAAAATGCTGAACATAAGTTCTTAGTGAATTAACAAAGCTGACCAAAATGTTTACTAGATTAGGTGTGTAATCTTCTTGTTGACTTAAATTCACTCGAGGCAATGTGTCCAGCCCTGGGCCAAGACTAGCCCTGGGGGGAGTGCCTTGTTAAATTGACAAAACAACAACAACATCAAGAACACAAGCATCAGCAGCAACAACAATGTGATATTAGTGGAGGGTTTATAAAATACCTGCCACAAGTTAAAAATAATAATTATTGATAATTTATTTCGAAATACATTTTATCAATCACCGACCATATTGTTTTGTAGTCCATTCAACATAAGTGATATTCCTAAAGAAAACGTAAATTTTAATTTATACTTCTAAAATATTTACAACGAATTTATTGAGATAATAAGTTTGTGCATTACGCCTTTGTTCAGAGAAAATATTGCAGGCTTGAAAAATGTAGAGAGACTTCACCGAATATTGGAATATTTTGGGAACACCCCCCGCCGATGCTTATCACTAAAGTATGCATTGTATCCAAACTGCCAGCTCTTCATTACAGTTTAGTTGCTT